>CAWUFW010021916.1:0-108446 GCA_963921515.1 Calotriton arnoldi
AGGCTTCAAAACCATCTCCCCTGGAGCCTCCACATCTTTCCAGGTCAGGCATCCCAGCAATCCTCCATTAAAGGCTACTTTCCAGGGATCTCATCAGGTCATAAGCACATGAATATTCCCGCCCATGCGTGACCCCGAAACACATTACATATATGTGAAAACTATATATGTAGCTCTATATATATATCCATATATATAAAAACACACAATGTAGCTCTCATAAACATGCTGAGCAATACAAAGGAATTTTGCACATAAATATATTCCAATAAAGCAGGGAGAAAGAAACTTTCAAAACTGTTTAATACATAGCAGACAACACAATCCCCAAAAGGAATAATGAAGAAAACATTGCCTGCACATAGCTGCATTGGGGAACATTAGTGTAGAAAGCTGGAAAGCTTTAACCCACATGTAACACACACAGATAACCGGCACCGTGCCTTTTTAAGGCAACATGACCCTCAGCTTCCATCACAGAGTTCTCAGGGGTGACAGTTAGGTCAGTTGTTCTTCCGCTCCTTCTGTCAGACCCTGGTTACTTCAGCTCTACCTCCTTTTTCTGTCAGAACATTCTTCAATTTTGATAAAAGCTCTTACGACATCTTTTGGTGTTAAGTATTTCTCTTACTGTTTTTTTTTTTTTTAGAGAGTTGAGCATTGTTTTACAACAGAATGCTCCCCTCTTTGGACTCTTGCCCTTCCTGTGGCAAGAAGAAGTCCAAACTGTGACTCCACCCTGTCTGTATTCTATGCCTTCCTTCTGAGCATAATCCCAAATCCTGCCAGCATTGCAAGCTGCTGTCCAACAGAACTTTAAAGGACAGAGAAAAGGATTCTGGCCTGGCTGATTGGGCTGAGAAGAGAAAATCACCTTCTGTTACAAGCCTCCAAGGAAGAAGAGAAAGAGAGCTTATCTACAAGTAAGATTCCAGCATGCTCTCCATCGGCGTCGGCCTGCGCCTAATTCCCTTCATCGGCAACAAAAACGCCGGACGAAGACCATCGGACGGGCGGCTTCGCCACGAGAACACCGGTCGCCGTCAAGAACGCAGGTACGCCTAATCCTCCGCTTCGCCAATCGGGCACGACCGCGCCGAGGAGTCGCTCTCCGCTGGTGCGATCACCAGCGCCGTAGACACAGAGCCCTCGCTGCCGCCGCCGATGCGCGTTTCGCCGCCGGTAGACAGGCTCGGCCACGCAGGGTTCTCCAGCGGCTCGCGTCGAAGCGGGGCATCTCAGTCGACGTCACCCAGACGACAGTCGACGCCGAGACACACTCGTCACCGAGGATAGAAACTCATCGCCCGCTCGCCGCCCAGGCGGCGCTCGACATCAAGGTAAGATCCCGTCTGACGGCGAGGTATTCACGTCAAGACCAAGGGTGGTGGGCCATACTGGGGACGGCTTTGCTCGACGCCGACGGCGGTGAGTCAGCGCCGAGAGAAAGATCGCGAGACGGCGGTCTCCGCGACGGGCGGAAGATCAGCGTCAGAGAAAGATCGATCGCCGAGAAGGTTTTCTCCGTCTACCCGTTCATCGCTGAGGTCTCAACGCCGAAGGCGAGGTCTATGGGCTCCAGGTACTGGAGAGGTCGACGTCGAAGAGAAATTCACCAGTGATGGTGACACAGAGCAGGCTCTACGCCGAGACACACCCCATCGCTCGTCACATCGCTCATCCAGACGCCGATCACGCTCCAGAAGCTGCAGAGAGTCCTCCTCACTCCATCCGGAGCTCACTCTAGACGTAAGCTGCAAAGCGCCTACCACGCAGTGCTTCTTGTCACACCACAGGAGCCTACAAAAGCAATTCGCCAGGAGGTTCTCCATGAGACAGCACCTCCTTCCATCCATCTCTCTCTCCCCAGATGGCTTCAACCACTTCATCATTGGCAGATCGGGTCCACAGGTCACGCTCAACGACCTACCCAGTCCGCAGCATTCACCACTATGCCTGTAGGAAGTGGACAAATCACCCACCACTGGCCAGGAACACCGAGGCAGATCCTGGAACGCAGGTCGCCTCAGGGACATCGCAAGAGGCGGCGGTGACACCATCTGTCTTCCTTTCACACATTCATCCAAAAGGATTACTCACTCATTCTTGACGGATAGTCCTCCTCCAGAGTGACACGCCTATTGATGATGTAAACACTTTTCATGATGATCTCAACAGAGGGGCTCAGAAGCTGGGCATCACCATGTCAGCTCCTCAGACAACCAAGTCCATCATTTTGAGACTCTCCACCAAAGGTCTGCGACTCAGACCATTGCCTTTGGTCCCAGGCATCATCGAGCCGTGTAATGGATTCTTCCTGGCACCAGCATCAACTAAAGCAGCTCCAGCTCGGATTCTTAAAAATATAAGCCAGCTGCATCGGATCCTCTTTCCTTAGATCAGATCCACCTCCGGACTCTGTTATAATTGCAGCAGCGAAAGACGCATGCGGTTGCATCTCTCCTCCGCCTCCTCCGGATAAAGAGAGTAGAGCACAAGACTCTGGGGACGGAAGGCTTGTGGTTCTGCAGCGTCTTCTGCTAGTGTCCAGCCTGCGGCTCTGCTGCTGGTCAGCAGGACAGATCACTATGGGACTCACTGAGCGCTTCAAGGACAGCTCCCAAAGGAGGATCAGCAGGACTTTCTGAAATCCTTCACCAAGGTGCCTGTTGCCAATCAGTAATCGCACTGCAGCAGATGGTGCGTCCCTGGCGGGGGGTCACTCGTATGCACATGGCATCTGTGCACGACGATCTTCCTGGCTGCGCTCACAGCGTTAAAACCAGAAGCACAACAACGCATCCTGAATCTCCCTTTTTCGCACTTTACCTGTTTGTGTGCTCACACAGACGAATAGGTACCATGAGATGAAGGCCGAGTTGAGACCTTTAAAGGCGGTGGGCCTAGAAAAGGAGAGCTTAGGAAGAGGTACCGGCCTCACAATCGGAAAAGTTACCAGCAGAGGGTTCAAACCCCTCAATGGTCACAAACAAACAGGCAAATCCCAGTATCAAGGCCGCCGCTCGGAGAGGAAGAGGAGGGACATCACCAGCAGTCCTCTCAGATCAAAAAACCCAGGAAGTAATGAGTTTCTGCTTCCTCTAGCACCGTTGCACACTCCAGTGGGAGGAAGGACCCCAAGCTACATTCAAGAGTGGCGCAACATAACCAAAGATCAGTGGGTGCTAAATATACTAAAAAAATGGGTACACACTACGCTTGATCGTCCCTAAGAGATATTCCCTCCCCTGTGAAATCTCGTCATCTACATATAGACTCTCCTAAGGTCAGGAAGTGCTCTAATTCTTCTCAAAACAAGCAATAGAAGAGGTCCCTCAAGCGCAGAGAGAAAGGGAGTGTACTCACGATACTTCCTGTTCAGAAAAAGATCAACCGAACAAGTTCAGACCACCCTGATCTACGTTCTGAACAAGTCCATCAAAAAGGAAAAGTTTCGGATGTTGGCGCTCCACCGAATATTTCCAAGGATCTAAGGAAAGGCGATTGCAGATGTGCCCAGTGGATCCACAAGATGCGTATTTTCACATCCCAATCACAGCACGACATCGCAAGTTCTTGCGACCACGTGGGAACAAGACATTACCAGTTCAAAGTCTTACCCTTCGGCCTAAAATCAGCTCAGAGGTATTCACCAATGCATGGCAGTGGTGGAAGGCAGCATTATCGCCAAGGCCTGTTCGTATATCCATACTCTGACGATCATTGCTGAAGGGATTCTCTCCTCAAATGGTGCAGGAACACCTTTCGGCACCTGCCTAGATCTCCTTCAGCGCTTTAGGCCTGCATGTCAACCTGGACAAGTCGATCCTTCACCCAACTCAATCACCTTACTATCTGCGCTAACTCAACTCCGACCTGAAAGTGTTTCCTTCGGAGGAGATTGTCATCAATGAAAGACAAAGGCAACATCATCCTTCAGGCTCATCAGCCATCAAACAGGTGGCTTCTCTTCACTGGGTTCGGATGACTTTCAGGCATTTTCTCATACCTAACGCCTTCAGATTGAGGATGAGACTGCTATGTGCAAGATCTCGAGGACAAATGGAATCAATCCTCGGGTCAGTGGAACGACCGATTGTCCTCTCCTGCAGCAAAGAAGTCCATCTCTGGTGGCTGCAACCACAGAACCTAATGGTGGGAGTCCTTTTCATCAACCTCTGCCAGAACAAGCTCTGATCACGGATGCTTCACTTCAGGCTGGGGAGCGCATCTGGGGCTCAGCTCTTGCAAACCTAGGGCAGATGGACCAGCAGAGAACAGACATATCACATCAATATGCTGAACTATGATGTTCATTTAGCCCTCAAAGCTTTTCAACTGTCAATTCAGCCTGGATCGATCCTAGTGCAAACGGGATACACATAACCACTATGTAATACTGAACAAACAAGGTGGAATCGCCCGCCTCCCGTCTCTAATCCCAGGGCATCTGGCATCAGCTGGCCAGAACCTACCCAGATCACGCAATCCATCTGCCGGGAGAGGTGAATTGCGAGCAGATTCTTCAGTCGTCACTTCCAAGAGCAAGAAGACCGGGTGCTCAACGACGAAGTGGTGGCAGAAATCTTTCATCAATGGGGTCATCCTTCCATCGACCTTTGGCAGACGATCAAAACAGAAATGCTACGCCTTCGCATCCAGGGTTTTACCCGATCCAGGAACGAGAGGGAATGCTCTTTTGATAGATTGGTCAGACGCTTGCATACGCCTTTCCACCCTCCCTCTAATTCGAAGGTGGTGGCCAAACTTCTGCGATCCAGAATGAGGGATGATACTCTCATAGCAATCGGACTGGCCCCAATGGTGGTATCCGACCTGGGCTTGCAACCTCGGTTCGCCCTCATTGGAGACTTCCGGCAGGCCGGGATCTCCTCACCCAAGATGGGAGGGTGCCCACCCCAGCTTTCCTCGCTCAGCTTGACAGCATGGCTCCTTGAAGTCCCAGCACGGACATTTGAACCTCCCCAGACTGCATGGACATTTCTAAGGGAGTCAAGGAAAGATCCTCATACTCTAAAGTGGGAAAAGGTTTACTTGTGGTGTATCCAGAATGATTGAGTCCAATTGAACGGGCAAGAGAGGTAATCTTGCCGTATTTGCTCATTTGGCCAAATCTGGTTTAAGCCTACTCCTCCATTAAAGTGCATTTGCTATTATCAAGCAGTGATATCAGAAATCACCTAACCAGCCTTCTTTCTTTCAGCTTCAGGTGGTTAAGGACTTCCTGCAGGGGTTGAAAAAAGGTTTATCCCCCTGTTCGAATTCTTCTCTCCTCTGGGAGTTGAATTTGGCATTGTCTAAATTGGATGGGACCTCCATTTGAACCCATTCATAAGTCGACATTGCAACACCTTTCTTGGAAAGTAGCTTTCTTAGTAGCAATTAGCACGCACGCAGAGGAGTGAGATATAAGCACTGTTCTAAAAAGAACCCTATACGGTTTTCCCCACCATAATAGTGGTTATGCGAACTCACCCTTCCTTCCTACCTAAGGTTGTGTCAGAGTTCCATGTTAATCAGACAATATCTGAAAGAGACGGTTAGTGATAGATTCCTTACCTTAGAATATCCCCAGGCGCCAGGCTGATCCGGAAAGCTTTGCGTAGCAGTACCCTTTGCGCTGCCGTGGTAGGCGGCGCCGTGCGGCTCCGCGTCCGCCGCCGTGGCGCCGTGATCGCCGGGATGACGCCGCGGGCAGGTACTTAGGCGCCGCCCCTGCGCGCTGGACGCTGCCCTTTCCTTTTTCCGCGCCAGCAAGCGCAGATCCGGGAGAGAGCAGTGCCCTGGTCAATTTTTGACCATACTTTTGGTGATTTTTTCACTGGTTTTTTCACAACTTTAAGGTGTCGTAGGGATGCCCTGGCTCAAGCGGACGCGGCGCCTGGTGCGCGGATGATGTCCGTCACCGACCCGCATTGGGAGTGTCTCTTCTGCCTCGGCCGAGGCCACGACACCGGAGTCTTGTCCCGAATGCCAGGCCCTCAACCCGAAGGCTTTGCGAGAGCGGTCCCGAAAGCTCCTCGAGGTCCCGGCATTCGGCTCCGCGTAGCCCCGGGCCGCGTGAGAGGTCCAGGGGCCGCTCGCGGAGTGCACACCGGCCGCCGCGCGAAGCCTCTCGTCCGGTAAGTTCCAAGCACAAGAAGTCCAAGAAGCATCGCTCGTCGCCGGATCTCGCCGCCGGTCTCGCGACTCGGCTGAGGCCCCTCCCCGCACCGCTCCGCCCCCGCGGTCCCCGGACTTGCCTGTGGAGTCGCCCCGGTCATACCCGCCTCTCCCGGGTTCGGGGGCGGATCCGGCCAAGGTGGCAGGAGTTCCTGCTCGGCCATGGCCCGCCTTCGGGCCTTCCAGGCCCTCCGGTGCGCCCTCGGGCCCCGCGGGCCCTGATGGGGCTGTCCGCGCGCGGGCGGCCCGGCCCCGGCGCCGCCCGAGCCTCCAGCCTCGATCCCGGCCCGGCCTCGGCCCCGGCCTCGATCCCGGCTCCACAACCCCCATCGACGCCGGGGTCGACCACGACACCTCCGCCGGCGCCGATGTCTCCGGTGGCTGCTCGACGCCGCCCTGGGCTCCGGGGCGCGCGTCCCCAGTTCCTTCCGGCCCGGACATGGACCCGGGAGCTGACGCCGCCCGACGCCGGCTCTGGCGCCCGATGGGACCTTGGGTCCCAAATGTCCCTCCTCCTCCTTATTTTGAACCAGAGGAGGACCAGGAGGACTGAGGGGTCTGATGACCCTCTGACACGCAACTGTCGAGTATGATGAGGACTGGACAGAGAGTCCAGGGAGGCCAGTGGTCTGGATACTTCCCTGACACTGGCATGCTGTCTCCTCCCGTGGCTACGGAGGAGGGGGCCAACTTTGGTACGGTGTTGCGTAGGGCTGCTGGGGCCTTACGCCTCTAGCTCCCTACTTTGACGGTCAAGACTTCCAACATCTTGACAGAGGTGCTTTCAGCCGGCAGCCTCCTCTGCGGAGACTGTGCTGGCGCGCTTAACGCACGCCTCACTGGACGTTCTTTGGGCGCCTGGTCCAAGCCCAACACAGGGGCTCCTGTGGATCGGAACGTGTCACGACGCCATCGCCCGCTCCGGGCGACCCCCTGTTTCTTTCTGTCCACCCCACTCCTGAGAGCTTGGTTGTCCAAGCCTCCGCCTCCCAAACCGCCTTTCCCTACCGCTCTCCTCCGGATAGGGAATCCAAACGCCTGGATCAGTTTGGGGAAGAAAGGTTTTTCTTCCTCCAGTGCTGGCTTGCGGTCCGTTAACACCGCTTGTCTTTTGGGCCGATATACCCACTCCCTGTGGGATTCGGTGGCGGATGTTTTGCCCCAGTGCCCTGAGGAGTGTCCAGGCACTGCTTTCCCGCGCCATTGCGGAAGGAAGGATGCGGCCAAATACACTATCCGTTGTGGCCTTGACACCGCCGACTCGCTGGGCAGGTCGACTGCAACGACGGTGGGGCGCTCCGACGCCACGCCTGGCTGAGAACCACTGGTTTTTCAGGGGATGTCCAGAATACTCTCATGGACATGCCCTTTGGATGGAGTCGGTCTCTTTGGGTCCAAAGCAGACCATGCGTTGGAGCGCTTTAAGGACTCACGGGCTACTGCAAAGTCCCTGGGCCTTTCTTGCTACACGCTCCGCTGCCTTCTGCTTTTCGCCCCTATCGTGGCCACGGTAGGGGCGCCCTTCACGCTGCCAGCAGCCCAGCCACCGGCCCGCGCAGCAGGCGTCTTCGCGTGGCCGAGGACGTGGATTCCGCCGTGGCGGATCGGGCAACCAGCGTGCGGGTCAGGCCACCACCTCCAACCCGTCCGCGGCCTCCAAGCCTCCTAGTCCCTCCTTTCAGGTGCACGGCACGCCAGTAGGGGGCAGGGTCCGCCATCACCTTCCCCACTGGCGCACCATCACCTCGGACAGGTGGGTCTTGGACATTGTCCGAAGGGGCTACTCCCTCCCCTTCGAGACCACCCCCCAGCCATGCCACCTCAATTCCACCGCATGTCAGGGGATCACTGGTGCTTCTACAGAAGGAAGTCACGGCCTCTTGACCAAGAGGGCCATCGAGCATGTTCCGACCCCAGAAGTAGGGCGTGGCTGCTACTCCCACTACTTTCTGGTGCCCAAAAAGGACAAGGAGGACATGCGTCCCATCTTGGACCTCCGGAACGTCAATCGCTTCCTCCGGAAGGAGAAGTTCAAGAGTGCTCACCCTAGCCTCAGGTCTTGACTGCCCCGACCCTGGAGACTGGCTGGTAAGGCGCTGGGACTTGCAGGACGCGCATTTCCACATCCCCGTCCCTGCCGGCCCACCGGCGTTACCTTCGGTTCACGGTAGGCCCCAGCATTTTCAGTTCACCGTGCTCCCTTTGGCCTTACCAGTGCCCCCTCGGTGTTCACGAAAGTGATGGCGGTGGTCGCAGCTCATCTGCGCCGGGCAGGGGTCTCAGTCTTCCCTCACCTCGACGACTGGCTGCTGAAGGCGGGCTCTGTCCCTAGGCAGTCGTCTCCCACCTCCAGACTACGGCCGAACTCCTGCACTCGCTGGGGTTCTCCATCAATGTGCCGAAGTCGCGATCTAATTTTCTCCACAGCTCCTTTTCATCGGAGCAGTTCTGGACACGACGCAGTTCTGGGCCTATCCTCCCGAACGGCGAGTCCGGGATATTCAGGCTATGGATTCCGATCTTTCGGCCTTTATCCTGGGTTTCGGTACGGATGACCCTGAGGCTGCTGGGCCTCATGGCCTCCTGCATCCTGCTGGTCAATCATGCCAGATGGCATATGCGGGCTCTGCAGTGGGACCTGAAGTTCCAGTGGGCGCAGCACCAGGGCAACCTGTCCGATCACGTCCAGATCTCGGAGGGGACTGCAAAACAGTTGCAGTGGTGGCTCTCGAACCGGCAATGGGTCATGGGCAGATCCCTCTCCCTTCCCCAGCCA
Organism: Calotriton arnoldi; assembly: GCA_963921515.1. NCBI lineage: Eukaryota > Metazoa > Chordata > Amphibia > Caudata > Salamandridae > Calotriton > Calotriton arnoldi. Next base: position 8,960 of record CAWUFW010021916.1, read on the forward strand.
GAGCATACAGTTGTGACGGACGCGGCCCCTTCTGGGATGGGGCGGTCACATGGGAGAGGCGGAGATCAGAGGCCTCTGGTCTCCCGGCGGAGTCCCGGCTCCATATCAACCTTCTGAGCTCCGGCGATCCGGCTTGCACTCAAGGCATTCCTTCCTCTGTCAAAGGGAAGGTAGTGCAGGTGTTCACAGACAACACCACCGCCATGTGGTACTGCAACAAACAGGGCGGGGTGGGGTCCTGGACCTTTGTCAGGAGGCTCTGCGCCTGGACATGGCTGGAACATCAGGGCATGTCCCTGATGGTTCAACACCTGGCAGGTTCTCTGAACGCCAGGGCGGACGAACTCCAGCCGCAGGTGCATGATGGATCACGAATGGCGTCTTCACTCGGAAGTGGCGCAAGGACTCTTCTACAGTGGGGAGAGCCTTGGTTAGATCTATTCGCCATCGAAGAGAACGCGCAATGTCATCAGTTCTGCGCGCTGGAATTTCCAAGGCGGCACTCGCCGGCGACGCTGGTCGCGAGTGGAGTTGCGGTCTGTTGTACGCCTTTCCGCCTATACCACTTCTACCCAGAGTGTTGAAGAAGATTCGGCACGCACCGGCCCAAGTCATTCTTGTGGCTCTCGGACTGGGCTCGAAGAGTTTGGTATCCCGAGCTACTCAATATGAGCATAGATCCCCCGATCCGTCTGCCTCTTCGGGAGGATCTTCTGTCGCAGCAGCAGGGGACGGTCCTCCACCCGAACCTGTCCAGTCTACACCTGCTTGCGTGGAGATCGAGCGGCGGCAGTTGATTCCTTTCGACTCTGCCTCCCGAAGTTTGTGATGTGATTCTGGCAGCCAGGCGTCCCTCCACTAAGGTGGTATACGCCTGCAGGTGGAACAAATTTGTGGCATGGTGCACAGCAAAGGCTGTGGATCCCCTTTCTGCCCCTCTTTCTGAGGTCCTTCTGTTCCTTCTCTCTGGCCCAACAGGGTTCTGCCCTGGGTACCATCAAGGGTTATCTTTGTGCTATCTCGGCCTTCCTCAGGCTCCCTGATCAGCCCTCCCTTTTCAAGTCCCCTGTTGTTAACAGGTTCTTAAAAGGCATTACTCACCTCTTCCCTCCTGTTCCGTTTGTAATGCCTCAGTGGACTTGAACTTGGTTCTTACTCTTTAATGTGCGCTCCCTTTGAGCTTCTGCATAACTGTCCTCTTCTGCCTTCTGACTCTGAAGACAGCCTTTCTGGTGGCCATCACCTCCGCTCGGGCGGGTGAGTGAGCTCCAGGCTCTATCTTGCAAACCTCCCTTTCTGTCTGTTCATCCAGACAAGGTTGTTCTTCGGACGCGTCCGTCCTTCTTGCCAAAGGTGGTTACTGCTTTCCACATTGGGCAGACCATCACTTTGCCCACCTTCTTTCCGCCTCCGCATCCTTCCAGAGAGGAAGAGAGGCTCCACCGTCTGGACCCAAAACGTGCGCTCTCTTCTATATTGACCGCACAAAACACTTCCGGGTGGATGACCAGCTCTTTGTTGGCTACGTGGGCGCCAAAAAGGTCGGGCGGTGCACAAGAGGACCATCTCCCGCTGGGTTACCTTGTGCATCAAGACCTGCTATTCTTTGGCCAAGAAGGAGCCTCCTGTTGGGCTGCGTGCCCATTCCACCAGGGCAACGGCTGCTACCACGGCCTTGGGCCGCGGTGTTCCGCTGCCGGTTATCTGTCAGGCAGCTACGTGGGCCTCGCTGCACACGTTTACAAAGCATTACTGCCTTGACAGTCAGGTCCGGAGGGACGGCTTCTTGGCCGTTCTGTCCTCCAGGACTTCCTTGTCTGATCTTTGTTCGCAGACCCACCACCGGGGTTGGTATTGCTGGGGTATCTATTCTAAGGTAAGGAATCTATCACTAACGTGTTCTTTCAGATGCACAAGTTACTAACTTGTGTAACGATATATCTGTAAGAGACAGTAGTTAGTGATAGATTCCTTACCGCCCCACCCATCCTCCCCGCTCTGCGAACTGATTTCTAGGGTTAAGGACATCCCTTTCAGGGCCCTAGTATTTTTCAGACACCTGTGTCAGCTTCTTGCATGGCTCTGCGCTCCTGGCGCGGAAAGTCGTGTACAGAACTGGACGTCAGCGCGCAGGGGCGGCGCCTAAGTACTGCCCGCGACGTCATCCCGGCGATCACGACGCCGACGACGGACGCGGAGCCGCACGACGCCGCCACCGACGCGCTAAGGGTACTGCTACGCAAAACTCTTCCGGATCCAGCCTGACGCCTGGGGATATTCTGATGCAAGGAATCTATCACTAACTACTGTCTCTTACAGATATATCGCTACACAAGTTAAACTCTGTGCTTCTCTACCCCTTTCTTCCCAGTCCATCCACACCAGCGGAAAGGTCTCTTCATTCGCTAGACCTCAAGATGGTTCTCACCCGTAGTTTGATGCAATGGAATCCATTAGAAAACAGATCAATTGTTTGTAAACTATGGTTCTGTTAGAAAAGGCTTCCTAACTTCTAAAAGACCTGGCCTCTAAGATGGGATAGTATCTTGTATAAAGTTGGCATACCAGATTGCAAATAACCTCTGTTTGCCTCCCTAAAGCTCATTCTACTAGGGGTAAGGCTGCTACTGATTGCATTCTTACATAATACCGATGGCCGAGGATTTGCAAGGCGGCAAATTGGAAATCGTCCATACGTTTACCGTGACATTACTGTCTGATTCTGACTCCAGAGCAGATACACATGGGCCAGGCCTCCTTGAGGAATCTGTTCCAATGCTAACCTATTGAGTCTGTATAGGGCTCATGGTATTTCTATGTCTTGATGGTACTCTGTTTGCTGGCTTGCCTGCAGGATGGAGGGGGACGGGCTTATATTCTATCTATGTAAGAGGACTATTGATGAGGATCCCCTGGAAGAGAAGGATATATTTACCTGTAATCCGCTAGTTCTCCCCAGGGTATCCTCATCAAAGTCATAGCAACCCACCCGCCCTCCCCGGGCAAGTGAACATGATTCATACATCTCTTGTGAAAAGGTCTAATATCCGCAAAGAATAATCCTCTGACCTAACTGTCACCCCTGAGGCATGATGGGAAGCTAGTCATGGCTGCCTTAAAGGCACGGGGTGCCAGTTTATCTGTGTGTTTATGTGGGTTAGCTTTCAGCCACAGCACTAATGTTCCTACAATGCAGCCATTGATGCAGTACAAATGTTTTCTACTATTCCTTGCAGGATTGTGTTGTCTGTTATGTGGCTACAGTTGCAGTTTTTCAAGTTTCTTCTCCTCTGCTTATTGGAATATGTTTATGCAAGAGAATTCCTGCAACATTGCTCAGCATGTTTATGGAGGTTACATTGTGTGTTTTATATATATATGGATATATATATAGAGCTACACATGTTTTTCACATATATGTAATGTCGGGCCTCGCGCATGGGCGGGAGGTTCATGCTTTTAAAGCACTTTGATGGATCTAGTGTTGGCCAGCTGCCGCACTTATCACTCTGCAGTGGTGGAACACCAAAAACCTGTTGCAGGGGTTGCCTTTTCGAAACCCAGTTCCGCAGGAGACCATCACAGCGGCGCCTCTCGCTCGGAGTGGGAAGCACATTTACAAAATCTAACTGTCCAAGGCCACTCCTAGCTGTTCACCTTGGCATTAAAGACTTTCCTTCACCTTCTACGGGCAAAGTTGTCGTCTGGACGCATATCATCACATCCATGTTTTAGCTCCTAAAACAGGGGGGGGGTGGAGGACTTTGGTTGCCGCAGCTCTTTTATCTCGCCCAGCACATCTGGCGATGGGTTCTCAGTCACAAAATCAACCTACCAGCGCAGTACCTCCCGGCTGTGGACAATGACTTTGCCGACCTCCTCAGCAGGATGTGGCAACAAGCCCTCAAGTGGGGACTCCATCTGCAAATCCTCTACAAGTACTTCCATCAATAGGGTTTCCCCTCAGATAGACCTGTTTGCAGCCATAAAAAAATGGAAAATGCCCAAACTTCGCTTCTTGGTTCCCACACCCACAGTCCAAAGCTACTGCACCATGGATGAACTAGTCCGACATATTTGCCTACGCTTTTCCTAATCCCCCACTGATTCAGTTTGTGGTTCGGAGGCTACGGCAGACGTCTCACTCATTCTGGTGACCTCCACTTGGGTCTGCCACCTGTGGTTCACAACACTTCTGGACACCCGTTGGTTCCGCATGAGGGGCTTCCAATCAGGCCAGACCTTCTCATGCAGAACCATGAAGAAATGCGACACCCAGATCTCCGGTCCCTCAATCTTGTGATCTTGCTCACTATATCAAATGGCTACCCGAATGCATAGCCATACTGCAAGAAGCGCATAGACCCACTACCCGAGCATCCTACGCGGCCAAATGGTAACTATTTGCTCATTATTGTCACACAAAACATACCAGCCTGCTCACAGCTAGGGTACAAGACTTTGTCTGCTGGGTGTTACATCTACAAATTTGCGGAAAGGCATTCACTTCTATTCGGCTCCATCTGGCAGCTTACGTACAGAATAGGGAACATTTCTCCCTTTTCAGAATTCCAGTTATCAAAGCATTCATGGAAGGCCTCAGGAGGGTAATCCCTCCAGGACTTCACTGGCTTAACTCATGGAATCTCAATAGTATCCCCCCCAGATTCATGGTGTTCCCCACCCCTTTTGAGCCTCTCCACTCTTACCCAGTTGTGGAAGCAAGCTTTGACAAGTTGGAAGCCAGTCGGTGATGAAAGAGTGGTATGACCAAAATTACCACTGTGGAATTACAGCCTGGGCACAAAGTGGGTGATGAACTTTCTGGAACCCAGACTCCCTCCAGGGGTCGTGACTGGGCTCAACAATGTGATTGAAAAGAAGGGTAATACTAGCCTACCTGGTGGATCTTAAGACCCCAAGAGACCCCACAGGTTGTTTCATCAATAGCCTCAAACCCCACTTTGAGAGGACTGAGATCACCATGCTGTCGGTGACAGATGGAGAAGAGGAAGAGAAGAGTGAACCTCTCTCTCACCACTTGGACTCCAAGGAGAAGGATGTGGGTCTATGGAAGGAGTAATTCTTTCCCCTCATTCTAACTCCTGAGCATCAGAGGGACTGTCATCAAGTTTTGAGACAATACCCTCTCTGTTCTCCCCATTCCTGGGTGCCTAACCACCTGTAAAATCCATGCTGTGGGCACAGGGGACATCCTCCATGTTAAGAATAAATCTTGCAGGTTGTCGGATAAGGTGAGGGCCACATCAAGCGTGAAGTATCTAACATGCTGGAATTCGGGATGAAATACCCTCCAGTAGCTCCCTGGTCCAGTCCTTAAAAGATCTGGCAGCTGAACTGCCTCAGAGGCCTCCTGTCTAACTGTCTGAGCTTTTGTGATTGTGAGGACAATCTTAAGACAACATGATTATCTCTGATCCTTGAGGTGGATGAGCTGATTGACAAACAGAGGCTACTGAGGACTCGTGCTTTGCAGGATCAGGCTACTTGCACTGCCTCTAACAAAGAGGTGCTAGAGAGGCTGGCCTCTGCACTCCAGAGATCCACCACACTTTGAAAGATAACTTTGACTAAGAATGCCTTGCCTCTCTTCAGAGCTTATGAACCAGGCACCTGCTGTAGTGAGTTTTCACATGACTCACACTATAGTACTGAAGGAATAGCTTTCATCTCCAGGAGCAGGATTAGCAACATGCAGGCCTGACTATCAAGGTCTATGCCAGATTGTGTAGGGTCTGTGGTGTACCTGGGACACCCTCCAGGCAAAGATAGACACTATCATGGCCTGGGAGCCACCCAAAATCCAGAATGATGTCAGAGAATTCTTGAGCCTCACTGAGTATTATACAAGGTTTGCCAAGTGATATGGCACCATTGTGGCCCCCTTGACAGAGCTGACTTCTAAGAAGCAGCCCAAAATGTGATTTGAACAGAGGCATGCCAAAAAGCATTTGACTCCCTGAAGCAGGCCATGTGCACAGCCCTGTGCTCAGGTCCCCTGACTTCTCTCAGGAGTTTATCATTCAGACAGATGCCTCAGAACATGGCATAGGGGCAATGTTATCACAGCTAAATGAAGAGGACCTGGACCAACCTGCAGCCTTCCTCTCCAAGAGGTTATGCCTCATGGAACAAAGGTGGAGTGCTATAGAAAAAGAAGCTTTTGCTGCAGTCTGGGCACTGAAGTTGAGGCCATACATGTTTGGTACTCACTTCCTGATTCATACAGACCAGAGGCCCCTCAGGTGGCTCATGTAGACAAGGGGTAAGATTCCAAATTTGTTGAAGTGGTCCATTTCCCTACAGGATATGGACTTCATGGTGGAACACACACCAGGGGTAGACCACTCCAATGCTTATGGTCTATCCAGGTACTTGTGCCGTAGTGATGAGAACTCCCTAGAGGTTGGGTAGACCTTCACACTTTCAGCTGGTGGGGACATGTGTTAGACCTGTCATCCTTAGGGTGGTCTTCCCCAAAAATATTTGGCTGCTTACCTCCTCTTTTTGCTATATCTTTTTGTTGGCCGTAGGACTCTGAGCACTTTACCGCTGCTGCCAGTGCTAACATGCATTTACTTCTCCCCCAAACATGGTAACATTGGTGTGTACATGATTGCCATATTTAGTTTACATGTACGCCCCTTGTACAGTGGTATACCATATACCCAGGGCCTGTAAATTAAATGCTACTAGTGGGCCTGCAGTACTGATTGTGCCACCCACATAAGTAGCCTTTCAAACATGTCTCAAGCCTGCCTTTGCAAGGCCTGTGTGTGCACTTCGACTTGGCATTTAAAACCACTTGCCAAGCTTTAAACTCCCCTTTTATTACACATAAGTCACCTCTAAGGTAGCCCTAAGGGCAGGGTGCTGTGAAAGTAAAAAATAGGACATGTACTTTTAGGTTTTGCATGTCCTGGTAGTGACAAACATCCATTTTTCACTACTGTGAGGCCTACTCCTCTCATAGGCTAGCATTGGGAATTCCTTCATACTCTTTTAAGCTGTAATTCCGGATTAGAAAGAAGTGGCTGCATCATGTTTCATACCTTTGGAATGATAATGATAAATCCTCTTTACTGGTAAAATTGAATTTAACATTACTGTTTTAGAAATACCACTTTTAGAAAGTCGGCATTTCTTCGGTCTTACTGCTCTGTGAGCCTTGCAGCCTGTCTCTAATACATGTCTGAGGTGGGTGACAGCTACATTTTGTGCATTCCCTTTAGACGGCCAAAAACACAGGAATGGTGGGTGTGACAGAGAACTCATCTGCATTGATCTGCTTTCAGACACCCATTCCTGGGCAGGAAGAGAGAGGAGGAGCTGACACTTACACCTGTATAGGGAGTGTCCAGTTTCCCACACAAAGGGCTGATGACCCTATCCTGATAGTCTGGAGCCAGGGCTGGGAAGAAAGGAGGAGCTGTGCACTTCAAGGGCCTGCTTTGAAGTCACCCCTACATTAAAGGCACAACTGGGTATACGTTCTGGGGCTCTGACCCTACTAAGACAGTACACTACTGGACTGTAAAGATCTGTGCCAGGAGTAAAGACTGCTGTGCTCCAAGGATTGGCACTCTGCTTGACAGTTGTTGGAATAATTTGCAGATAACCTTTGCTGCTATGGGGGAGTGGATTATTTATATAAAATTGTTTCCTTTTAAGAATTGGTTTTAATTGTAATGAAATTACGTAGGAATACCTGTTCACTGTCTTGGCCCATGGTAACTGTTTCTTAGCCAGAATGTAAATTTTGGGTCTGTATGAAGACTTTGCTATGACTGTTATTGATCTTACTTTCTTTGTAATAATTTGCACATAACCTTTGCCGCTATGGGGGTATGGACTAGCTGCACAAAAATTGTATCCTTTTATGAATTGTCTTTTTACGGACGTTTTAATAATAAATGACGTATGTATTCAACTCGATTTATCTGATGACGGTAAAGGATTTAAATATGCAATTTTAATATTATTATTATGATATAATTGTTGCTCTGGAAGAATTGCTTTTCTGCTTTGCTGTGCTGCCCTGCTGCCTGCTGATTTCTGCCCTGTTGAAGACAAAGATTAGACCCATTTCACTTGAACCCGGAGTGACTCTAAGGACTTGCTTTCTTGCCCCCGATCTGAAGTCTCAGGGACATCAAATACTTCCTTTAACTCAGCTACAGCACCTGGACTCTACCATCCGTGAGTCTTGCCCTGTCAAGTGGTGCCAATCCAGTCCTGGGCCCTTGAAAGGTGATTTTTGCTGTCCAGAACCATCAAAATCACCGCAGTGACGATGTTCTGCCGATAGTAATCGATGCATTGCTCTTGGAAGCTGGTGCAGGAGCCGATTCAGGACATTGCTTCGACGGACTGCGCGGCTCAATGATGATGGACAGCGTGGCTCGACGACAATGCAGTGCCTGCATCGTAAAGGAGTTTGTCGGCCAAACCTTCATCGCTTGTGTGGATTGGAACCAATGTAGTGAGTCTTCAACGTTGGCGCTTGCTCCATCTGAAGTACTTTTTCAGTGGGACCTGCATGAGTCCAATAGACTTCCTGCCCTCCATCATGCTCACTTTGAACTTTGGATTCACCCCGGTCCACCTCGACCTCAAGTAACCCTCTAAGCGCTATTTGACTCCAAGCACTAGATTTTGATTTAATTAAAATTTTACAAACTCATAACTTCAGTTCTAGTTATTGGATTTTTGTCTTTTTGTTCTTGTTTTGCTCATAGAACTACTGTCCATTTTGTTTAACCTGTGTGGAGTATTTTTGTGGTGTTGTCATTGTGTTACTGTGTGTGTGTGTTGCACAAATACTTTACACATTGCCTCTTTAGATAAGCCTGACTGCTCTGTGCCAAACTACCAGAGGGTGAGCACAGGTTATCTTTTAGTGTGCATCTAGCTTACTCTAACTAGAGTGGTGGGTCCTGCTTGTACAGGGTATTTACAGTTTCAAAGTTCCAATCATCAGAGAAAGTACTGGAGGTGATGATATCACTTATCAAAATTTTAAATAAGTGTGGTATTTTTAAAAGTTCAGTAGGACCATATACATCATAGGAAACTCTGTCCCAAACTATTCCTGCGGGAACTTAAACTGCTGTAATGTTCACCAAGGACAGGTCTCTTTGTTCACGGCGTGATGATACATGCGGTTTCAGGACCATGTTCACATTTTGTGCTGCAGAGCGTTTTGGGAGATGATGTCCATTCAGGAGCAGGAAAAAGACAGTCACTATACCAATCCAAAGGACTAGGAACAGTAGACCAAGTGCAATCCAGAGCTGTGTCCAGGGAGAAACAAAGTAAGTCTTTTTTCCGCCAAAAGTAGAAATCACAAATTTGTTGTTTTTTGGAAACAGGTGGTGGCGTTAACTCGGGTTCACTGGGATCCAATGAGAAAGTATCAAAATCAATGAAGTAGCCAGACGCAGTTTGATCTATCTTTGGTAGCTCAGCAGGTGTTGTAGAACTGGCAGATGTCTCCGTTTGAGACATATTCACATAGATGTCGGTGTTCGGATGGGCCAAATCGAGATCTGTGTGTCATTTGTAGATTGAAGTCGTTCAAATTCAACAGGTAAAAGCTCCATTCCGTGGTTGATAGCTCATTCACTTCGTGGCGTAGAATCTTCAAACGTAATTAATCTTTCTGCCTGAACTTACTGTATGGTAGAGAGAGATCTGGTGCTACCCAGGAGCCAACGCGGCCGACTATTGAGTATCGGCCACATAGAGTGGTTTGATCAGATCAATTGAGAAAAAACTATTTTCTTTCTTGCCGGCAAGGGGCGGTAGAAGTACTGTTCTTGTTCCTTCGACAGCCAGGACAGGTACAGGAGCTCTATAAGATGGCCTGAATTATTTCTTGTCCACAATCTTTTCTCTGACCAGGTCCTCAACCGGAACAGCTTTCACTTCTACAGTGGTGGTGCGTTTTACTTGGACGTTGCTTTGTAATGCCCGTATTCACGGTGTTCCTGTAAAACAGGCAAACGATCATTGATGTCAAATAATTTGTCATCCGCCACTGTGCTGCGGCAGTCGAGGTCAAGTAACCATATTCTAATCCCGAACAGGACTTTGTATGGAGTACGGCCCCCCCCAGGGAACTTCTTCGCATGTTGTTAAGTGCCCTCTGGACCCCATATAGGTGATTGACTCAACTGCCACTCGAGCCTAATACCCGTGCTGTTAAGGATTGTTTTAAGTTCCGTTTTTTCCTCTCGACAATCGAATTTCCCTCGGGATGATACGGAGAGGAATACCGCAATGCAACACCCAAAATTCCCATGCTTCTTTGTAAGCCCGTGAGCTAAACGCAGGGCCACGGTCAGAATGTAATTTGCCAATTGCGTATGTCCCTATGAAGACTTGCAAATCCTTTATAACAGTTCGGGCGTCAGTCGAGTGCTGAGGCCAATCCAACAGGAATCTACAGCATGAATCCACTGCCACCAGGATATACGTGTAAGCCCCATATGACTGTAAGGGGCCGCAGTGGTCCAAATAGACACATGTGAGAAATCTGTCTGATATCAGTAATGATGTTTGTGGTGGACGTGCTACGGTTGAACCTTTCATCTGCTGACAGATGTTGCACTTTGTTTACTAAGACCTGGCCACCAATAACGCTGCTTCAGTAGTGCAATAGTTGCAGCGATACCTGTGTGTCCTGAACCCAGACCATCGTGTGCAGCTAGAATTAATCCTAATTTGCGATCCATGTTTGGTATTACTCTATCACCCTTTCTTGGAATTTGAGCATACAGAGTATTTTGTGCATCTAACTTGTAGAAGTACTTGAATGGAAACCCTTTTGGCAAGGCTGAGCTGTTGTTGCGCGTAGCATTCACAGCTATCATTATCTGTCTGTCTGTTGTACTAGAACGAGTGATTGCAGCAACGGCAGCAGTTCGCACTGTCGCCTTGGCGGCTTCATCAGCCAATGAATTCCCTTCAATGTGCACGCCAACACGTTGATGACTCAATGTGTGAATTACATGGCCCATGGCAAGCATTTTTCAGCTCTGCCACCTGTTCCCACAGCATCTTGTGTTTTATCATGCAACCTTTAGAATCTCAAAACCCATTCTGGCCCCAATAGTGAAGATGTTGATTGTATGACTGGACACAGTAAAAAGAATCACACACAATGAGTGTGAGGAATTCACAATCTGTATTTTTTAGTGCCAGTATCAGGGCTTTTAGTTTTGCCAGCTGTGCCATGCAATCTCCTAGAGACTGCGTCTGCATATTGCTAGGGCAGATCTTGCCGTCCCACATACGTCCCTTCACAATAGTACATGCTGTGCTGTATTGCTGTTTACTTCCTACGGCAGGCTCGGCAGATCCGTAAGTGTAAATGATGTATTCATACTGATCTAGAGGCATTATTTCATTCGGGAGAGGATATTCTTGTTCATACTGCAGAAATGCTTGTGCTTTTAATGTAGAGTCAAATTTGTAGTCTACATCTGTTGCAGTGAGAGAATTAGCCCATTGTATCCATCGTGGATGCAGTGCTTTTGCGTTTGGAATGCTTGCTTTAGTAACAGCCTCTAAGGTTGGTACCAGAGTCATGACAAATATGCGTTTCCCCTGAGCTAGTGCTCTTTCTCTCACTACAGCAGTCTTTACTGCTGTCAGTATCTATTCTGTGGATGCAAAACGCATTTCGGCATTTGTGTACAAATTAGATTTGTATGCAATCGGTAGTTTAGCCTTTATTGAAGGTGAGATAAGTGTACTCTGATTGACCCGCAACTACACGGATCACCAAATTCGTAGTATTTACATATGTGTGTAAGTGTTTGGAAGCTATCATGCGAGCTTGTACGGAACGGAGAATTTCTGTGTGTTCCTGTGTCCAGTGTTGAACCGAAAAATCAGGTCTGATTAGGTCGTAGAAAGGTTTTACCTTTCTGTGTAATCCAAAATGTATGTTCTGCCAAAATTTAGGAATCCTAAAATAGATTGTAAACCTTTCAGAGTTTTTGGAGGTCTGATTAGGTCGTAGAAGGGTTTTACCTTTCTGTGTAATCCAAAATGTATGTTCTGCCAAAATTTAGGAATCCTAAAATAGATTGTAAACCTTTCAGAGTTTTTGGAGGATGGAGCAGCGCATATTTTTCAAATAAATTAGCTGCCAGGCTTTTCCCTTTACTTGATACCTCATATTCCAAAAATAGGACATTGAGGAGGGCAATCCTTGATTTTCTAAAGTAAAATGTGTAGCCCACAGTGGCGAACCCCAAGATTATGTTGTTCACCCTGTGCAAGTGATCCAATAATTCATCGTCCATCAGATAAATATCATCTACATAGGACAATGCCTTCTCATCACAGTTTTGAAGTAACTCTGTCACTCTTGCTGAGAACAACCTGGGGCGATTCTTATACCCTTGGGGCAGTCTACAGAATTGGCGTGCAGAGCTGAGCGCTGAAAATGCTGTCAAATGTCTGCTTTCAGGTGCTATATTTTGGCAGAAGAATCCATTTGAGATATCTAATGTTGGTTTTTATTTCTTCCGCACAATATTATTCATTTATACGGCACTGTGTGAATTTTGTACTGCAAATGTTTTCATGCATGTGCTCAAATGCCTGTAGTCTAAAACTAGATGGTATGAATTGTCGGGTTTCATTACGGAAAACAAAGGATTATTCATGGAAGAGGTGCAATTCTCAATCACACCTTGGTATTCAAGTTGATCTGAGATCTCTCTACCTGTTTCTTTGTGTCATGTTTTATTGGGTACTGCCTCTGTGGAACAAGAGTAGTTTTTAATGGGATTTTATGGTGAGGTGACTCAGCATCCCACCCTACATGACTGCGGTAAATTGAGGGAGCTATAGCTAACGCCCACTCCTGCGCGCATGTATGTTTTAGTGACTGTGGAACGAGGTAGGAGAAACTAGTAAAATTACATTTTCCCCCTTTGGGCATTCCATGACTAACTCAGGCAGCCAATCTTTTTCAGCCAAAAGGATATCGTATCCATAAGTCAGGTTCTCTCAAAAGAGCCCTTTCACTTTTCTGGATATGTCCCCCTCCATTTGGAGCGTGATTTTGTATAACTGATGTGGGACCCTTAACCTTGTGTCCGGTGTTTCCACTGTGATATTTTCATTCAACGCCGCTGTCACCAGAAATTCCATCAGGTTCTGGCAAGCTATTGTTACTTCTGCTGCGCTGTTTAGCATCGTCAGAGCCCATTCCCTGTTCAGAAGTAGAGTCCTCAGTAGCCTGAGCATTTCTTATTTTAAGGTCAGCTACCTCCTACTTTTTTAAATTGAGGTTTACTTCTGGGTTTATCCTCTTGTTTGATAATGTAGTCTGAAGTGCGGTGTGTGTCTCTTGGCTTTGCTCGCTCTTCTGATCTGCGTTCTGACTGTCCTTCCCTCTCTGAGTTTTTTGATGAACCCTGAAAGGAACGAGAGGAACGTGTATCGGTATCCTGATACCGTTCAAGTTTTTTAATATTGTCACAGTTTCTAAGATTAGATTTTATATCAGAGGGCTCCTGTTGGGGAGACCCACCCCGTGATCCTGAGGCATTCTGCTTATTATTTTTTGTTTGTTATCCTTTTTCTTTTTCGAAGAATCGGGTGCTTGCTTTGAGTTGTTCTTTTCAAGATTACTCGTTAATTGTGGTTTCACAGGTCTAGCTCCCAAGTTATCTCTACCCAGCGAAGCATAGGTATCTTCAATAATCTTAGGTAGTTCTCGCTCCTGTTGTGCAGGAGTGCATTCCCTCATGCATTGGCATTTAGCCACCACTGCTGCCTCCCCTTTTTATGTTAGCTAACATAATTCTTAATACCTGGGCAAAATTGCCTAGCAATTTCATCCCCAAGTCCAGGGCAGGTTCTGCCCCGTACTCATTTTGTATTTGTTTCAATATTTCTGGTATGACTGCTATTGAGGGGGTACCATGAGTTCTGGTATAAATGGCAGCGAAAACTGTACCCCAAGTAGTACAATCCTCTATCGGGGGAGCTATTCCAATTGGGAATCAAATTGTTAGTATTCTGTGTTTTTCCTGTGGGCCCGTGTGGGAAAACACTGCCTCAACCTCTTCTATTTTTTGTGCTATCCAGAACGGAATTTCCTCATTTTTAGTGGGCATTCTTCCCATAATCCCTTTCAGCTTTTGTGATTTTTGTCGAAGTTCCTTGAGGATGACCAGCTTGAGTGACCCATGTAGGTTGAATTGTAAGTGTTCGCATTACGAACTCTGTAAGGTTTCTGTATATTTTTACTATCTTTTTGCAAAGTGTATGTAAGTCTGCTGCTGGCAATGCATCAATCTCTGGATGCGGTGTGTAAGCAGCTAGAACCAGCCATGTCACTCCTGTGCTGAGCGGACCGAGTCTCACTTTTTCTGTGGTGTTGGGAGGGTGCCTTTAAACCAATTAATATGTTCTTGGTACGTTAACGGGACTTCTATGTCCTCGTATTGAGAGTATTCTTCAGGTGTCTCATCTGGAATATAAGTATGAAACACATGTGTGCGTGCATTTGCAGGTGGGAATTCGACCCAAAAATAGAATACCTCTGTCCTGAATGCCTCGTGTGCCTCAATCACGAATATAACAGTCTCACCTATTGATGAGAGTCCATAATCTGCTAATTTCATAGTAAGTGCATGTCTGCAATTCTCTGAAATGTTAAGAGCACCTTCGAGTTCTTCTTCCCCTGTATTCGCAGCGCCTTCCTGGACAGACATTGCGGAAGGAAGTTGTAAGGAAAAGAGATAAGGTTTTGCACAATGTGGGGAACTATAATTCTTCAAGCTTGAACAAACCTACAGCCAATACATAGGATATACCTACTCAGCTGTGGCAGATTTTCCCTTCCCACTCCAGACGTCTCTGGTTAAAAGTGAGTAGGGGTCTCTGAGAAAGCATGACTGAACTACTCAGATTTGACCCTTAAATAAGAACCAAACCAACGTTGGCTGCGCCATGTTGTGTAGTCCTACATATACATAGGATCTGCGCGTTTAGACAACATAAAAAGGGATTGGTGTCCAGATTGATTCCAAACAACCCCAAAGGATATGTCAGCCTTTAGACCAGCTAGTTCACAGTGCCACCATACGCTCCCTAACCTTACCAAGAAGCAAAGAGTTTCTGGCAACTATCGAACATGACAACCCTTGATCCTTCAGGGATCATGGAAACAGTACAGTGCTTTTCGCTCAGTTAATTGTGCTCATTTAATCTCAGAGAGATGCACAGAATAAACGATGGGGACGTTTTCAATAAGCATTTATTGAACCAGTGTCATTCTAGTATAAAACGTGTGCTACAACAACCATTAGACAGAAACAGATGTATAAGATTTAGATCTACCATGGTGCTAAAACAGTGAATATATACAGGCATATAGATACATGACAGTAATCAAGCGTACTCCTACGATGCAACCCTACCTAAGTGTACCTAGCATGTATATAGGTGTAAAGCCAAGACTCCCCTAGGAAAGAGCCAACCCCATTATCTGATGGGAGAGTATGAAGGACCCCCGTCTTGGTCTCGAGTTGGACACCCCACAAGGAATGTCAGACCGCTGCATGTTGTAGCTTCTGCAGGCTGGGACCTCAGCGTCTAGTGTCAGCGTGAAGCTTCTCCTCTGCCTATCTAGTCTTGGTATGGTTCTTTTATACCATAAAGTTAGCCTCAGGGTTCCTTACATAATCGATGTGTTGTGAATATGATCATGCAAATGAGCCTAGAATAATACCTGCAATTATGTAAAGCAGTTCTTTAGCCCAAGGATGAAGATGACCATGACTTTTACACAGGGTATGTTCATGCTGTTATGTACATCATGTGCAGGGATTTTTCTAAGAATCCTCATGCATAATAAATTAGGCTAGTTTCCAGGAAACTGATCGACGTATATTCAGCACATAACTGGGTAAAAGCTCAGAGCTAGAACTGTTATGCAGAGCAAGGTAAGATGAATATAGGTAAAAGGCCATGCAGCTACCTAGGCCTATATTGGGATACTTAATAATTGACTTTCCCAATAAATCAAACACAAGGAGATGATGGACGGAGCACTGAAACGTTTTAGACAGTCACCCCGCCAGCTCACTTCGTCACTTCAGTTCAGACCCAGCTATATGCAAATCAGTCTTGACCCTGTGCCTCATGGGAACAGTCCAGCCCGAACTGCCAAGCCAGGTCTTCCCTGAACCGGAACCAAGCATCCTGGTACCGGTTTCGGGGTAACACCCCATATCAGCCAGCCTAGCTTGAATCCAGTGGCAAAGTGAGCAAGGGACCCATGTCTGGGCATACCCTGCCAACTTAGGGCAAACAAAGCAAACACAAGGAGATGATGGACGGAGCACTGAAACTTTTCAGACACTCACCCCCAGTCACAGATCTGGGTTGAATCCATCATCGTTCTTTAGCTCACTTCGCCACCTCAATTCAGACCCAGCTATGTGCAAATCAGTCTTGACCATGTGCCTCATGGGAACAGTCCAGCCCGAACTGCCAAGCCAGGTCTTCCCTGAACCGGAAACAAGCATCCTGGGACCGGTTTCAGGGTAACACCCCACATCAGCCAGGCTAACTTGAATCCAGTGGCAAAGAGAGCAAGGGACCCACGTCTGGGCATACCCTGCCAACTTAGGGCAAACAAAGCAAACACAAGGAGATGATGGACGGAGCACTGAAACTTTTCAGACACTCACCCCCAGTCACAGATCTGGGTTGAATCCATCATCGTTCTTTAGCTCACTTCACCACCTCAGTTCAGACCCAGCTATATGCAAATCAGTCTTGACCCTGTGCCTCATAGGGACAGTCCAGCACAAACTGCCAAGCCAGGTCTTCCCTGAACCGGAAACAAGCATCCTGGGACCGGTTTCAGGGTAACACCCCTCATCAGCCAGGCTAGCTTGAATCCATTGTCAAAGTGAGCAAGGGACCCACGTCTGGGCATACCCTGCCAACTTAGGGCATACCCTGCCAACTCTAGTACATAGAGTAACGCATAGATTATGCAAAAAAGAAGCAGAGAACTCTGGGTAGTTCTCAAGTTTAGGTGGAAAGCAGCTGTTTTTTGTGCCTGGAGTGCACCGTCTTTCATGACATCCTTCACTGCAGCACATGCAGCCAAGTGCTTGTGCTTGGTGCCGTCCATGGGCTGGGCTGAGCCATCAGTATAGATTGTGGAGGTGTATTGATCTAGAGGCAGGGTTTCACTGGACACGGGTGTTCTTGCTCAGTGTGGAGGTATTCCGGTGTTTGTGGAGTAGGATTAAGGATGTAGTCAACATCGGTAGCTGTTAAGTAGGTGGCCAACTGGATCCATCTTGGATGTAGGACTTTTCCGTTGGGAATGCTGGCCTTGGTGACAGCCTCTGGGGCTGGTGCGGGAGATACCACAATTGTGCCTTTCCCCCTGAGCCAATGGATGTTCCTTCAGGACAGCTGTTTAAACTGCAGTCAATTTTTTTTTCTGTCGATGCAAATTGCATTCGAATATAAATGTGATTTACAAGCAATCAGCATGGTTCCACCATAATTGAATAAAGCATGTATGTCCACTGGAACCCACAAGTTGGTGGTATTAACACGACTATGTAAGTGTTTAGACGCAAACATGTCTGTTTGTAAATATCAGAGAATATCAGTATGTTCAGTAGGCCAATGTTCATTAGAACAATCTGGATGAATTAAATCGTACAATAGTTTAACTCGTTGAGAAAAGTCTGGTATGTATGTTCTACCAAAGATCAGAAAGCCTAAAAGCGATAGAAGCTTTTTCAATGTATTTGGTATTTGCAAGAGAGCATATTTCTCTAAGAAATTTTGTGCTAGGCTTTTGCCTTCATTTGATAATTAGTATGCCAAAAACAGGACACTGAGAAAGCCAATTTTTGATTTTGGAAAATTTAATTTATAGCCATGGTCAGTAAATCCCAAAATAATACAATCCACACTGGCCAAATGAGTGTTTAAATCATCTCCTCTAAGGTAAATGTCATCAACATATGACAAAGCTTCTGAATCAGTTTCTTGTAAAATTGATGTTACTTGGGTAGCAAGAGCCCATTCTGTAGCATATGCTGTTTTAACTTCCTCAGAAACAATAACGGAAAAGGAAGGCATGATTACATTCTCCCTTTGTGGGACTTTTTGAACAAACTCTGGTTACCAATCTGTCTCAGTCAAGAGAATGTCATATTCACTAGTTAAATTCTGGCAGAATATTACTTTAATAGTAAGCGGTACGTCACCCTTAATTTATTTGTATGTCTAATTTATATAGTCTATCAGGAGGGCTGAGCCACTGATCTGGAGTAGTCATTAGTCGGTCTCATCACCAGAAGCTCTTGAAGAGTCAGGTGAACTATGGTGCACTGTCAAGCAGGGTTTTTGCCCACATCTTGTTCCAAAGAAGAGTTCTGAGTATTTGTGGCATATGTAGCGGAAATCCCGTCCACTTCTTTTTAAATTGTGCTTTTTCCTGTGGAGGGTTCTCTTCCTTTTTCATGATGACATCAAAAGAGCGCTGTGAGTCCGTTCTCGGTTTCACACAGTCCTCCTTTCAGCAGTTGCCTTGTCCCCCTCTCTCAGTCCTAAAAAAAGAAACGCGAAGGACCTGTATCAGTATATTGATAGCTATCAGGCTGTTTAAGTATATCACAGTTACATAAATTGTAATTTTTTTCAGAAAACTCTGGTTGCAGAAATCCAGTCCGTGTTTTAATTTTAGCTTTGTGTTTATCCCAGCGCTTTTTAGAAGACTTTTGGTTGGTAATTTCAGCATTACATTTGCCTTTAAGTTGTAGCTTATTGGGACTGGCTCACAAACTGTCACAACCGATAGATGTATAGGTTTCAGAAGTAATTTTAGTAAGCTTGCATTCCTGGTCTGCTAGTGGAACTGTAGCGAGCCACTGGCGTATTGCCAAATAAGCTGCCTCCCTTTTACGTAAAATAAATGGGAACACTGTGGCAAAGTTGCCAATACTTTTTATCCCCACATCAAGGGCAGGGGTCGCTGCATGCTCAGGCTGAATCTGTTAAATGACTTCAGGTAAAACTGTAGGTGAGGGACTTTTAATGGCAGGCAGAGCTAACGGAGCCTGTCCAGCTTGAGTAGCCCTTCCTGGGGCATTAGTGATAATATGCTAAACAAACTGCATCAAACATTTATACAGCCTAACCAAAAGGTTTAAAATTGCAAACAAGTCACATTGGGGCAATCGCTGTGCATCAGGATAAGGCGTATAGCTTGCTAAGACTGGCCAAGTTTCCCCACCATTAGCAAGAGGACCCAGTCTGACATTGTGAACCGTGTGTGGGAGGGTGCCTTCATACCAATTATGATGTTCCTGGTAAATTAATTCATTTCTACATATTCATAAGGCCTATATGCTGCTGGAACTGCAGCCTCAGTGTAAGTGTGAAATGTGCCTGTATTGGCATCAACCCAGCAATAAATAAACTTCACATCTGTGCGCTTCATGTGCCTCAACCACAAAGGTAGCTTCTCCACCGCCATTGGCGAGCCCATGTCCAGTTAAATGATTAGTAACAGCCTGTCTGCAATTAACAGGAATAATTACTGGTTGCACCATATTTAATGAATGGAATTCAAAGAAAGGGAAACACTGTAGGGGACAATCCTTTTATAAAAACAAGCTTTGTTAACCTACAGACATAAATAGGTGCTTTCTATTAGGCTGAAGAAGGGTAAAACTCTTATCACTACAGACGTCTCTGTATAGAGGTAATAAAGGAGCCTTGGGATCACACAAGTAAACTACTCCTGAGACCCATTAAATAGATACCAAACCTAGAACGTTGGTGGCACCATGTTATACCGTTCCTACTAATCTAATATGACTGTGTATGTAAAACAACCAAACTTCAGTATACAGAGACTTATTCTTGCTATATAATCAGTAAATGTTGGAGTGTTTTGGCTAGCTCATAGTACCCTGCATCTAAAATTCTAACTTTACAAAGTTATAGATGTTGTTGGTTACCTCGAACATGACCACTCAGATTCCCAAGGAAATCGTGGAAACAGATCTACCCTTTTGTTTGTCACTTTCTCAAGCCCACAGTGTCACAAAAGAAAGATACAGCATTGCATTTTTAAATGTTTATTAAAAAAGCTCTGATCTTTGTAAATAAAACATGAACTGCGATTATCAGAGAGATGAGACACATCATTATTACAAGCATTATTGGAATGGTGAGAAACACAAACAATTTGACTAGTGCTCTCCTCTATATTATTGTTTGATCTATTGATAATGACATTGTTTTGTGCCCTCCCATTTCAGGGTGCTGCCTCATCCTTTATTGTTAGTGACTTTGTTATTTTTAATTCTATTTGTCTTTGAACTCATGTAAAGTTCTCTGATACCCGCATGGGTCATGTTTGCGCTATATAAAACTTTCAAAATAAATAAAAATTGTGAGTATGTGACAGCTACATATAAGAACGGATGCAGAGTTTCAGGTTGCTGAGAAACACTCTGTTGCCTTCATCTGTAAGAGAACTCAATCACTTCTGTAATTTCCATTCATGTCGAAACGTAGATTGTTGTAGATAGAGCCCATGTTATGGTCTCTGAGGAATGCAGAAATAGCTTCATTAACATGTTTACTGCTTTTGTCAATCTGTGGACAGAATTGATTTCACCGCTTCCATTTCTGCCTTTGGCATATGTTGGAGTACACCAGGACAGTGTGAGGCAAAAATGCCATTAATTGTGCAAAGGTTTCCTTCATTGCAATTTCCAAACCAACCCCAGTAAGAGTGCCTAGGTCAGTGTCACCAAACTGCACTATTAAGAGGTCTGCGTGTTCGTAATGTGCAATGCTGTCAACCAAAGGCAGCAATTTATGCCATTTTAAACCTCTCTGGCCAGTCCATTAAATGTACTCATTAGGCAAACCCAAGTCCCTGTCAATGCCACTCTTTCTCGCACATTCTCTGGTCCAGAAAACATAGTTGTGACCCAAAATCCACTCACTAACCATTTTGAAGGAAGGAGCAGTAGCAGACAGGACAAGGCTGTATCTGAATGTGCAGTTGGTAAAATAAAAGGCAGTTAAAATGGAGGAGTGTACTTGGTTTTAGAAAATGACACATTTGATTGGCTGTGTAAATGTGATAAGTAAAAATAGGTCGTGATTTTATAACTAATGTAAGTACAACTATGACTGGCAGCGTTTAAATGCTTTACAAGTTACACTATTCTGAATAAGCTTACATTTAGAAGCACTCACCCACACCTGCTACAGTGCAATTGGAAGCTGGTATGCTGTGGTTTGAAAGTGTATGAACTTTTGACTTATTGTTACAGTAGATTATTTGACGACAGGTTGCTATGGGAACAGAAGCAAACCATAGTGGGGGAAGGGTTGTAAATGGGTTCTGCTTTAATTTTTGACAGTCACTAGCTTAGAGCTACCATATAGTTAAAAAACAATTCTATATCAATACAGTGATTACATCAGAAAAGTAATTTAAAACAAAATACTATTTTTATTTGAAATGTTGAAACAGACTCCTGTATGGAGTCATAACTCAATCACAGAGTTACAGGGGGGGTGTTGGGCATCGCGATGGAGTCGTGACTCTACCCACAGGCACTACCAGATTGGGCTCTTTATCAGGAAGTTAATAAAGGGTTAAAAGGAACTGACCAATGAAAACTATTATAACATTACGCAAGAATGAAGGAATTGTTTTTATTCGCTAACTATATGAGTATCAGTGGAAAAAGAGAGGGAAAACTTGCCATTACTGGTTCTTTCTTGCAGTGAGAGTTACTAATCATTTTCTGTGAGAAGAAATTTGAAGTGAAAGACTGATAATTTCTAAGGATCAATATAGCCAATTAACAGGTATGTTAATAATGTGGAGATTTAAAATAAATAAATATGTATATATAGCTTAGCTTATAGTTATTGTCACGAAGAACTTGAAAACGAGCGTTCGAAATATATATATATATATATATATATATGGTTATAAGTGATACTTGAAAGTACAAGGTTAAAAATATAACTTTTATAATGTGTGTTATATATGTATATTATTTTAATTGATTGCGTATAGGTGAAGTGATTGTGGAACTAGTCGACTATTTGTAAAAATATATATATATATTACCTACTGGCGGTCGCCAGTAGGTAGTTATAGTTAGGACCTAGTTTCCATAGGAAAAGCGTTTTTTTTTTATTTGCCAATATCTTTGGCGTCGTTTGACGAATCTTCACGAAATTTTCAAGACTAATGGGATGCTCCGGTCAGCTCCTGTCTTGAAGGTATGGGGATGATTCGTCAAGCGGGGGACGAGAAAAAAGAAGGGGGTCCCAAAACGCATTTTCTCCATGTTAATTTCCATAGGAAATTTAGACAAAGATACAGCCCGAACTGCTGAAAGGAATTACACCAAATTTGGCAAAAAGGTAGGTCTTGGTCCACAAAGCGCCCTTTTTTTTAAATGGTGTAAATCCGTTCAGTAGTTCCTGAGAAATTAAAAAAAGAAAACTTTCGATATCTGAGCACCGGGGAGGGTTCGCGAACCCTCCCGGGCATGAGCTTCACTCTGATTGGCTGCCAACACTCCAAACCAGGAAGTGTTGGCAGCCATCTTGTGACTCGGTAGCCGAGTCACAAGAAAAGAGTAAAAAAAAGGTGAAAAACAAGAAAAGGGGGCAGGGTACAAACACCCTGACCCCCTAGGCCTACTCAGGGGGTCCCAGAAGGACCCCCAGGGTCAAAGAAAGCATTTTTTTAAAAAGAAAATCGGCTGAATTTGCGCTGGGTGCGCGAATCCGGCCGACAAAATTTAAAAAAAAACGAAGCACCGGCTCCCGCGCTTCTTTGTATTTAAGCCCCTGGGTGGGCCAGGTCCCAGGGGCATGCCAATTTATGTTGCGGGGGCCCACGGGGGCCCCCGCAGCCCTGGGGACCGCCACCTCCCCGGGACTTCATTTATGATGTGCAGGGGGGCACGCGGACGCCCCCAAGCCCTGGGGACTGCCACCTCCCCGGGGCTTTCTTAAAATTAGGGTGGGGGGCCTCACGGGCCCCCCAAGCCCCGGGGACCACCACCTCCCCGGTGAATTGATTATGTAAATTTGGGAGTCCGTTACGGCCCCCCGGCCCACCACCTCCCCGGGGCTATTTACAGGTTGGAGGGGGCCACGCGGCCCTTGATGGCCCTGGGGACCACCCACCCCCGGGACATTGCTGTTTGCTATGACAGGGCGGGAGCGCGCCTCCCTCCCTGCCATAGCAAACACTGCTTTGGTTTTTGGAAGCGAGAGCAGGAAACCTGCTCTCGCTTCCAAAAACCAAAGCAGATTACTTTTGCACAAGGGGAGCTGCATGTCAGCAGCTCCCCATGTGCAAAAGCAATGCCGGCTCCCACAGGAGGCGGGGAGCCGGCGGGACCGTGGGGGCATTGGGGCTCCCCCCATGGTCCCCAACTGTGAGGCCAGGCCCTGGGGGACGGGGTCCCCGGGGCCAGAAGTGGCCCAGGAGGGTGGCCACGTGGCCCCCTCCCCTCTAATTAAAAAATAAATAAATTTAAAAAACACGGTAAGGCCGGCCCCGGGGGATGGGGTCCCCGGGGCCATAATTGGCCTGAGGAGGGGGGCCATGCGGCCCCCCTCCAAATAATTAAATATTTAAATATAAAAAAAGTCTGGCCATGCCCAGGGGGATGGGATCCCCATGGCTGAAATTGGCCTCGGGAGGGGGGCCACGCAACCCCCTTCCCGATTTAAAAAAAAAAAAATTGTTTTATAAAAAGGGGTCAGGCCCTGGGGGATGGAGTCCCCAGGGCCCCAAAAATGTAAAAGAAGGGGGGCCACACAGCCCCCCTTGTTAAAAAAAATATATAACAAAAAGCCGGCATCTCGCCGGAGGCCACGCCCCCTTTCTCCACCACTCTGCAAACGCGCACCCTGGCACGTTGTTAGTTGGGGAATTAATTCCCCTTGAATACTGAGGGTCCCTGGGGGCCAACTAGCCCACCAGGTACCTCCAGTAAGTGCCACACAGCTGGATTGCAGAGAGGTGGTCCGAGGCTACGCCCTTTACACCACTCTGCAAACGCGCCTCTTGGGGCACTGCTGGTGGGCGATGCGGTCCACTTGTGTCCTGAGGACCTCAGGACACAAGTGGACTTCATCCCCCAAGCAGCAGTGCGCCAAGAGGCGCGTTTGCAGAGTGGTGTAAAAAGGTGGCGTGGCCTCGGACCACCTCTCTGCAATCCAGCTGTGTGGCACTTACTGGAGGTACCTGGTGGGCTAGTTGGCCCCCAGGGACCATCAGTATTCAAGGGGACGTAATACCCCAACTTAGAACACACCAGGGGGCGCGTTAGCAGAGTGGTGGAGAAAGGGGGGATGGCCTTTGTCCACCTCTCAGCAATCCCACTGTGTGGGGCTTCTGGAGGTAAGAGGTAGGCTAGTTGGCCCCTAAAGGACCCCCAGCAGCATAGGGGACTTCAATCCCCACCCAAGAGAGCGCCAGGGAGCGCGATTGTAGAGTGGTGGGCAAAGGGGCCATGGCCTGCACTGAGAACTTAGCAATTCTGCTGTGTGGAACTTACTGGAGGTAATAGGAGGGGTAGTTGGCCCCCAAGGATGTCCTTGGGGGCCAACTACCCCTCTTGCTACCTCCAGTAAGTCCCACACAGTGGGATTGCTAAGACATCTTCGGAGGCCATGCCCCCCCTTTCTCCACCACTCTGCAAACACGCCTCCTGGCAGACTACGGAATGGGGATGAAGTCCAATTTACTCCTGAGGGACTTTGGGGGCCAAGAAGCCCTATTGGTACCTCCTGTAAGCCCTACGCAGTGGAATTCCTGAGCGCTGGTCGGAGGCCCAGCACCCTTTCTCCACCACTCTGCAAACGCGACTACTAGTTAAAGAAGTGTTTTCAATGTAATAGGTTTTGCATTTGCGAGAATTAGAGCTATTGGCGTTGTAAATGCAAACGTTTTTACTAATGTTTTTGGAGTGGAGTGGATGTACGTCGTGTGTAGTGGAATTATGTGGTATGTTGTGCAGTGAAATTATGTGGATAGAAAGTATGTGGTATTTAGTGTATAGGAATTATGTAGAGTGGGATTATGTGTTATGGAGAGTAATTATGTGGTATGGTAGTCTGTGTTGTGGAGTGGTAACCTCAGGTTTAGTCTTCCTCATTTCCATAGAAGCTCAACTATGAACTCAGTGAGACAAAAAAAGATGGAATCACTGAGGAGCACTTGTGGACCTAGTCAGAGGTATGAGCAGGGCCACTGGAATTATGTGACTGTTTGGCTGCACCGACTTTCGCACAATTATACATTTTCTGCATTAGCCACATAATTCATCATCTGCACCCTAATCTGCAGATTTGAACAAAAAAAGCCTTGTTTCTAGCTCAACCGGCTCAAACGTTACCAAAAATGCAGCGACAAGTGTTACAGCATGGTGGAAGGCCCTTTGCAAACCTAGAATGGTCACATGTTACTGATTGCTAAATGTGGGTGTTAAATTGGTACTAATGGTGTGCAAGCCACTCTTGCTTCCCTCTGCGCCTCTCTTGCCTCTTTCTGCATTTCTGTTGCTTCTTTCTGCACGTTTCTTTCTTTTTCTGCACTTCTCTTGACCTCATTCTGCAAATCTCTTGTACTTTCTGCACCTCTCTTCCCTCTTGCTGCACGTCTGTTGCCTCTTTCTGCACCTCATTTGCTTCTTTCTGTACCCCTCTTACGTCTTTCTGCACCCTTTTTGCCTCTTTCTGCACCTCTCTTCCTTCTTTCTGCACTTCTTTTGTTTCTTTCTGCACCTGTCTTGCTTCTTTCTGCACCCCTCTTGCCTCTCTCTTTCCACCCCTCTTCCCTCTTTCTGCACTTCTGTTGCTTCTTTCTGCACTTATCTTGCTTCTTTCTGCACCTCACTTGCCTCTTTCTGCACCTCTATTGCCTCTTTCTGCAGTTCTCTTGCCTCCTTCTGCACTTCACTTGCCTCTTTCTGTAACTCTCTTGCCTCTTTCTGTACCTCACTTGGTTCTTTCTGCACCCCTTTTGCCTGTTTCTGCACCCCTCTTCCCTCTTTGTGCAACTCTCTTGCCTCTTTCTACACCTCTCCTCCCTCTTTCTGCACCACTCTTGCCTCTTTCTGTACCTCTGTTCCTTCTTTCTTCACCTGTCTTGTGTCTTTCTGCACCCTTCATGCCTCTTTCAGCACCTCTGTTGCTTCTTTCTGCAGTTCTCTTCCTCTTTCTGCCCCCCTCCTGTCTCTTTCTGGGCCCCTCTTGCCTCTTTGTGCACCTCTCCTACCCCTTTCTGCACCCCTCTTGCCTCTGTCTGCACCTCTGTTCCCTCTTTCTGTACCTCTTATGCCCATTTCTGCAACTCTCTTGCCTCTTTCTGGAGTTCTCTTGCCTCCTTCTGCACCTCTGTTGCTTCTTTCTGCACTTCTCTTGCCTCTTTCTGCACACCTGTTGCTTCATTCTGCACTTTCCATGCTTCTTTCTGCACCTGTCTTGCTTCTTTCTGCACCCCTGTTGTCTCTTTCTGCACTCGTCTTCCGTTTCTGTACCTTTCTTGCCTGTTTCTGCATCTCAGTTGCCTCTTTCTGCACCTGTCTTCCCTCTTTGTACAAGTCTCTAGCCTCTTTATACACCTCTCTTCCCTCTTTCTGCACCACTCTTGCCTCTTTTTGTACCTCTGTTGCTTCTTTCTGCACTTCTCTTGCCTCTTTCTGTACTCTTCGTGCCTCCTTCTGCACCTCTGTTGCTTCTTTCTGCACTTCTCTTGGTTCTTTCTGCACTGCTGTTGCCTCTTTCTGTATTCCTCTTGCCTCTTAGAGCACCACTTTTGCTTCTTTCTGCACTTCTCTCTCCTTTTTCTGCACCCCTATTGCCTCTTTGTGCACCTCTGATGCTTCTTTCTGCACTTCTATTGCCTCTTTCTGCACTTGCCTTGCTTCTTTCTGCAGCTGACTTGCCTCTTTCAGCCCCTCTGTTGCTTTTTTCTGCAGATCTCTTGCCTCTTTCTGCACCTCACTTGCCTGTTTCAGCACCTCTGTTGCTTTTTTCTGCAGATCTCTTGCCTCTTTCTGCACCCCTCTTTTCTCTTTTTGCACCTCTCTTGCCTCTTTCTGCACCCCTGTTCCCTCTTTCTGCACCTCTCGACTCTTTCTGTACCTCTGTTGCCTCTTTCTGTACTTCTCTTGCTCTTTCTGCACCCTTTGCGCCTCTTTCAGCACCTCTGTTACTTCTTTCTGCACTTCTCTTCCTTCTTTCTGCACCCCTCTTGCCTCCTTCTGCACCTCTATTGCCTCTTTCAGCACCTCTGTTGGTTCTTTCTGCACTGCTCTTGCTTCTTTCTGCATCTCACTTGCCTCTTTCTGCACTTCTCTTGCTTCTTTCTAAACCTCTGTTGCTTCTTTCAGCAATTCGCTTGCCTCTTTCTGCACTTCTCTTGCTTGTTTCTGCACCTCTGTTGCTTCTTTCAGCACCCCTCCTGCCTCTTTCTGCACCCCTCTTCCCTATTTGTGCAACTCTCATGCCTCTTTCTACACCTCTCTTCCCTCTTTCTGCACCACTCTTGCCTCTTTCTGTACCTCTGTTGCTTCTTTCTGCACTTCTCTTGCCTCTTTCTGCACCCTTCGTGCCTCTTTCAGCACCTCTGTTGCTTCTTTCTGCACTTCTCTTCCTTCTTTCTGCACCCCTCGTGCCTCTTTCAGCACCTCTGTTGCTTCTTTCTGTACTTCTCTTCCTTCTTTCTGCACCCCTCTTGCCTCCTTCTGCACCTCTGTTGCCTCTTTCAGCACCTCTGTTGGTTCTTTCTGCACTGCTCTTGTTTCTTTCTGTATCTCACTTGCCTCTTTCTGCACTTCTCTAGCTTCTTTCTACACATCTGTTGCTTCTTTCAGCAATTTTGTTGCCTCTTTCTGCACTTCTCTTCCTTCTTTTTGTACCCCTCCTGCCTCTTTCTGTACCTCTCTTGCCTCTTTGTGCACCTCTCCTACCTCTTTCTTTACCCCTCTTGCCTCTTTTTGCACCTCTGTTGGTTCTTTCTGCACTGCTCTTGCTTCTTTCTGCACCTCACTTGCCTCTTTCTGCACTTATCTTGCTTCTTTTTAAACCTCTGTTGCTTCTTTCAGCATTTCTCTTGCCTCTTTCTGCACTTCTCTTCCTTCTTTCTGCACCCCTCCTGCCTCTTTCTGTACCTTTCTTGCCTCTTTGTGCACCCCTCCTACCTTTTTCTGCACCCCTCTTGCCTCTTTTTGCACCTCTGTTGGTTCTTTCTGCACTGCTCTTACTTCTTTCTGTACCTCACTTGCCTCTTTCTGCACCCCTGTTCCCTGTTTCTGCACCTTTCCTGCCTGTTTATGCACTTCTCTTGCCTCTTTCGCACCTCTGAGTTAGAGGTAGTTTTAATCCCCTGCCCTATTATGTACTAGGGCCTTACAGGGAGGTCATGCCAATCACAGGGGTACCCCAACCCATAGTGTACCCTAGTGTATGTAGGTGTTTTCACTGTATTCTAAGTGTCTTTCAGCATAGCACTGGCTCCGGTCCTGGTTAGTCAGAGTCAGTTACCACCAGTAGCAGTCAGTAAAAAGTTGGGGGCACAGGATGACTTTGCAACAAGGCCTTTTTCTGCACCTCTGTTGGTTCTTTCTGCATATCTCTTGCTTCTTCCTGCACTTTTCTTCGTCTTTCTGGACTTCTGTTGCCTCTTTCTGCATTTCTCTTGCTTCTTTCTGTGCCTTTCTTCCTCTTTCTTCACATGTCCTACCTCTGTAGGCATAGTTAGAAATTATCATTTAAAAACCTTAGAAATTCACTGAAAAAACCATAGATTTCAGGGACGTTAGAGTTAGAAATGATCATTTAAAAAACCTTTGAAATTCACTGAAAAAACCATAGGTTTCAAGGACGTTATAGTTAGAAATTAGCATTTAAAAAAACCTTTGAAATTCACTGAAAAAACCATAGGTTTCAGGGACGTTATAGTTAGAAATTAGCATTTAAAAAACCATAGAAATTCACTGAAAAAACCATAGGTTTCATGGACGTTATAGTTAGTTGGACATTTCACTCGTACAAAACCTGAGAAATACGGCCGTTATAGTTAGTTGAGCTAACTATAACTCGCGCCCCGCAATGCACTGCTGATGACGTCACATATTATATCATTCATGACATGGTCAGTGACATCACTGATGACATCTCAAATGACATCACTGATGACATCATCCAGTGACTGTGTGTTTCTGTAAAGTTTAAATATGTTTTATATAAATATACGCCAAGGTGTATTGAAGAATGAGTGGGTGTATGAGTGTCTGAATGGATTATTTAGTAGGTGTGTGACTGACTGTATAAGTGAGTGATTAAACGTGTCTTACTGAATGCATGGGTTAGTGACTAACTGTGTGAATATCTGTATCAGTCTGTCTGTTGGTGTGTAAGCGGTTGCATGGGTTGGTGAGTAGCTACATGAGTGTGTATATGGGTTATTGATTGCTTGTCTGAGTATCTGTATGGGTGCCTGAGTGTCTGTGTGGGTGGGTGGGGTGTGTGTGACTCACTGCATGGATGTGTGAGTGGGTGATTCACTGGGTGTATGGGTTCAAGAGTGCATCTGTGAGGGGCTGTATGGGTGGGTGAGTGTGTGTTGGTGAGTGAATGGATGTCTCAGTGGTACATGTGTGAATAACTACATATGTGAAAGGCAGTATATGTGAGTGTTGGAGTATATAAATGACTATATGTGAGAGTGAGTGATTGTGAGAGTGGCTGTATGGATGAGTGTGTGCTTGTATCAGTAATTGTAAAAGAGAGTAAGTATGTGTTAGTATCTGTATGAATAAGTGAGGTGGTGTGTGTATAACTGTATAGGTGAGTAAATGGGAGTGTGAATGATTCTTTGCATGATTGACTAGGTGTGTGAGTAACTGTATGGATGAATGGCGATGTGTGAGTGTCTGTATAGGTGTATGAGTGCAAATGATAGTGCTGTATTGATAAGTGACTGCATGTATGAATGACAGTATGGGTGAATGAGTGGACATGTGTGTAGACCTAGGAATCAGTGAGTAGGTATGTAGTAACTGGTATTGGTGTGTCTATGGTTTCGAAAATGGTAGTCTGTATTTTAGAGTGGGTGTATCAAAGGTTATATTAGGGTGTGAGGAGGTGCATCAGATTATCACGTGGATGATGTCATCAGTGATGTCATCAGTGATGTCATTTGAGATGTCATCAGTGATGTCACTGACCATGTCATGAATGATGTAATATGTGACATCATCAGCAGTGCATTGCGGGGACGCGAGTTATAGTTAGCTCAACTAACTATAACGGACGAATTTCTCAGGTTTTGTACTAGTGAAATGTCCAACTAACTATAGTCCCTGAAACTTATGGTTTTTTCAGTGAATTTCTATGGTTTTTTAAATGCTAATTTCTAACTATAATGTCCCTGAAACCTATGGTTTTTTCAGTGAAAAAAAATATATATATATGTATGTGAAAACTATTATACATAGGTATTTTTATAATGAACCACTGAGCACCAATAAAACTTCTCTTGCCAAACATATCTGGGGAACCGGGTTCGAGTCCCGGCAACGACGCTCAACATCCTTTGATTCTGGGCAAATCATGTAATCTCCCCGTACCGAACAAAAATGAATGTGTCCTCATATAACGCAACTGGTGCTCATGTAAAGCCTCTGATACCTGATTTCGGGTCAAGTTCGTGCTATATAAAATTTCAGGAAAAAAAACCTTGTTTTTCAAAAAAGATGATTGAAAACATTGTGAATTGTTTACTGAATAATTTAATGTACTAGATATAGTTTTTTTACCTTATCTGTAATTGTCAACTTTCATTCATTTCAAGGGTGCACTTCAGTGGTATACTCGGACTAGGATCTGATAATATAAAGTATATTTATGAAGCATTTCTGCTTGCATGTCTTATGCCCTGTACACTTGAGCCTCTGCTTACAGCTCTGCTGCTAGGACAACTTTGTATATAAAATACTTTAGAACGTTTAAGCTGCTGTTGTACTGCTTGAAAGTCATATGTAAGGTAGCCTGGAGCTAGGCCATAGGGTGAAGTGCTATGTGTATAAAGCAAAGACATGTAGTTAAAAGTTTCACTTAGCTACATGGACACTTTCATCTGCATATGATTATATAAACATCCAGTGTTGTATATTCACTTCAATTTTATATAAGTGTTTATGAAAGGGCACATCTACTAATACATCCTCTCAGACACTATTTCAATAGAAAGAGAGCTAGCAATGCACTAAGAAACTTTTCCCCATATCGATAAAAAATCAATCCAGATAGGACCTGAGACATTAAGGGATGGTTGCGTGAACCCCAAAAAATTCACCTCCATTTTGTCAGCTGCAGTTTCCCTGTGCCCAAAATTGCAGTGAACCAAGGACTAGGGGGTGGTAAGAAGGCAGACTTTGTGTTGTCTCTTTCCTGAAATTTTAAAGCGTTTTTCCTCTACCTATGATTGCATCATTTGTCACCTGTTTTGTCTAAAAAATTGAAGTTTTTCTTTCCTGTGACTGTCTCATTTTACCTGTTGCATTGTGGGCTTTGCAGTCCAAAATCTGCTGCATTTGCAAATTACCTGTGATTACCTGATTTTCACTCCCGGTTTCTCCCTTAATCTGTGCTCAGACCTGTGTGTTAAACAGTCCACCACCAGCTCCCATTTTGTGTTTGCAAGTGAGTGAAACCAGATTGAAACCCCTTAGAAACAGAGACATTATACATCAGAGACAGGTCAGAGAGTGCTCTGAGACTACAATAATCTGCTGTTAGTTGTTTAAGATGCGTTTGGAAAGGGACTGTAACACTTGTTTTTTTGGCTAGAAGAGTGAGTTGTTTAAGTGTTGGAAAAGCAGCATTGTTAGAGGGCAAAGTTTTTAGGCGCTTACCTGCAGAACTCCAGAGTGTGGATTTAGCCTGTCTGTCTCCTAGGAGATTCTGAATTGAGGAGCAGCTTCCAGTCCCCTGCCGAGCAAACATTTCCTGAGGTTGCAGGCACCTTATATAGACTCTTGTTGGATTCTACATTTGTGCACTAATTGGTGGCTGTATCTGGGGTTTCTATTCGATTAGGGTTAGTGTTCTCATGGTTGGGTATTCAAGGGTGCCGATTGGTTCATGGGTCAGTGATTCTATTAGATGTAGGGCTTAGGGATATTAATCTGATTGGTTCCTGGGGTTAGGGTTTCTATTGGATATGGGCTTAGGGTTTCCTGCATGATTGGCTGCTGGGACTAGGGTTGGGACTAGGACTGGGGCTATGTTTTTTATTGGCTGTAGGGCTTAGGGTTTTGCGCCTGATTGGCTGCTGGGACTAGGGCTGTGATCGGCTGTAAGAGGTTGGTGTCCTATTGGTTCTAGGGTTTAGGGCTAGTGTTGTGACTGCTTAGAGTTAGGGCTAGGGTTCCCATTGGCCGAAGGGGTCACCTGATTAATAGGGCTATTTAAGGTAAGGGTTTAGGGCGTCTCAGCCCGGGCGTCAAGGCTAAGGGCGTTGAGGAAAAGGGCAGCTGCATGTTTGAGCCTATCCGAAAATGGCTGGGACTAGGGCCAGAAATGCTGCCCAATTCTACATACACCAGCACCCAACCTACCCCATCCACAACCAGAATAACACTCACAGCACATGCACTCTACTCATTTACTACAAACTCACCCAACACAAAATTCAATGTCTCAACACCCACTACAAAACCCCAGAAATCAAACCTATAGACCCTTCTATTCCAGCTACTGCACATTTCCACCATCACTTGCAAACAATACAGCACTGTATCCTATACCACTAACTGATCCACTCATCACTAACACAACCTAATTCTACATCATACTTAACTATATCCCATCCAGACATACACTCCCTGCTCTAATTACTCCTAACAGACCCCTTTTTGTCATTAACAACCCTATACTCAGCCTTCCATCTTTTCTCCCACCAACACCTTCCTCTTCTTCCAACCACAATAACACAATCACACTACACTTACACGCCACCACATATTACCTCTTGCAGTAATCATATCTAACACAAGCAATCTTAACTCTAGTTCATCCCTTCTTACACACAACATACACTCTACTCACAAACGCATCACCACCCCCTTTACCTTACAACTTCTACTCCCGAACAATACTTTACATACAAATCCTTCTCAGGAAACAAATACATCAGCACCTCCTTTCACTACTCCTCAAAAGCAAAACATAACACACACCAGCACAACAAAATATTTCAAGCACAACACCTCATAATACTTTCCATCACAAACTACAAACATACACCCACCTTCCAGACTACACAAATGATACACACCATGAACAAACTCCAATGCCAAGCTTTCTCTCTTCCCCCACCCCTAACACATATACAGCAACTCTCTTTTAACCACCTCTCATCTATTGGACAGTTTTAGAACCTTTCTACATGACCCACATGCTGCACCACCACTCCTAACTTATACACCTTCCGCCCTAAACAGACGCAAACAAAATAAGCAACATGCCACTCCTCACAACTTCGCTTCTCCATGTCTACTGCACAACAAGGTTACACTACAAAAACAACACAGCTCACCAACTCACTCTCAGACACCGTCTCCACCACCTACACACGCAGACTCATCAAAATGCCTTCTTAGCCAGCTGGACGAGGAACACGATACAGAACAGCTACACAATTGCTATCCTCATACAGCTAATACCAACTCTAAAGACACACCTGCTACAAGCCCACCAAATACTGCTCACTCTTCTACTAAACAAAGTCCCAATATCACCAAAGCACAGTCTCTAAACTGTCTAATAATAAAAGCTTGATCACTCTCTAAAAACAAACATCACATCTACGACCTTCTCACTGACACAAAACCTGACATGCTCTTCATAACTGAATCATGGTTGGGAGATGATATGGCTCCAGTCCTGCATGAAGCTGTTCCTCTAGGCTATCAAACTATCACGCAAACTCATATAGGAAAAAGAGGAGGTGGCCTAGCTGTTGTGTTCAGGCAAACATTACATATCACTGAAGCTAACAACATCTCCATACAAGGTTCTGAGGCCCTTTTCACCGGATGCAATCCTACACCATCTTCCTCATGTAACTTCCTGCTCCTTTACAGACCTCCACCTAGCAATGCAACATTCCCAGGCACACTTCTAGACATGGTTTCAAACCTGATAACACTACACTCCAACCCATGCATTCTGGGTGACCTCAACATTTGGTTTGACAAACCCAATATGCTCCATCCGAAAACAATCATCACTGGCCTAGACGCACTGAACCTGCATCAGATGGTCCACAAACCCACACACATCGCTGGACACATCCTAGATGTCATTTTTGCAAATACAGAACTAGTTACCTTTTAAACAATGACTCCAGTCACATGGTCAAACCACCATTTGCTTGCTTTCCACCATAAAACAACTCAAAGTGACGCACCTAAAACCACCTTACATGCATCCACCTATCGACCGTGGAACAAACTAAATTTCCAACACTTAGAAACACAACTAACATCCAGTGCAGCTCTAGACACAATAAATTCTGTTCAAAAGATATATATGAGTGGCTACAGGAAGCTTTTGATATCCTGATACCACTAAAAACTACACAACAGAACAAAAGAAAACAAGCACCTTGGAGGAAACAGAGATAAATAAATAAAACAACAAATTCGAAAGCTGCAACGTGCCTGGCTCAAAACAAACACCAATTCAGACAAACTTCTCCTACAGAAACTTAACAGATTATACAAGTCAGCTATCAAAAAAGTTAAGAAAAGGTACTATTTAGACAGAATTCAAAATGCTTACTGTGCAAGTAGAGAATTCTATCAAATTCTCACTGAATTTCAGTAAACCAAATTGCCTAGCAGCAGCTCATCCCGTTACTCAAGATTTCACAGACAAACTGGCAAATCATTTCACTGCCAAAGCACACATGTTGGACTCATATTTAAAACAAAGACAAAGCACCATCACCGACCCTTCTCCAAAACAACAAACTAAGAATACTCTAACCCAGCCTCTCCATTCTTTTCAACAAATTTCACATGATGAATTTATGAACCTGGTCAAAGCAAGCAGGCCAGCCGGCAGCCCTTCTGACCCATGTCCACCGCAAACCTTCAATACAATTCTTCTAACAACCTCTGCTGCCACATCAGTAAGAAGAATCATCAACAATTCCTTAACTACAGGAATGTTTCGTGAAGAACTCAAAAAGTCATACATACGCCCATTACTGAAGAAAACAAACCTGGACCCGCTGAACCCCGACAACTACAGACCGATTACAAATGGAACTTTCCTGGGCAAACCGATAGATAGAGCAGCATTCACCCAGATGTCACAATTCATTAAAGGTAATGCCATATTTTCAGACTTCCAAACAGGATTCCATCCAGGAAGAAGCACAGAATCTGCCCTTGTTGCCATCAGGAATGACCTAAAGAACACAGTTGACTGGAACAGGGTTGCTGCACTACTTCTCTTTGACCTCTTGGCTGACTTTGACACGGTTGATGGTGACACTCTGATACAAAGACTCTATGAAGCCGGCATAGAGGGGACTACTCTGGACTGGATCACATCCTACCTTCACAACAGAACTAATGTCATCCATACTCCCCCCTTTTTCGTCCAAACCGTACTTCACAAGAGCAGGGGTCCCTTAAAGGCTCTATCATCTCACCCATGCTTTTCAACATCTACATGTGGTCATTATCGGCACTGATAAATCAATTTCACCTCACATGCTATAACTATGCAGATGACACGCAAATACTCCTTCTACTGGAATGTCCCATAGACATTGGAAACTCGCCAATTTTCAGTTGTCTCAGGGCCGTGGATCAATGGATGACGTGAAATCGATTAGGACACAGGGTTGTCGCATAGTCTTAAGATTACATCCTGGAACATAAATGGGCTTGGAGGACCAGTAAAATTAGAAAGGATAAAAGAGCTAGCCCAGAGTGTTGAGATTATATGTTTACAAGAAACTTGGCTATGCGACAAAACCCCTATAATTGAAGGATTTGTTCAAACTCATAGATCAGCGGAGAAAAAAAGGTTTGGGTGCACAGCAGGAGGGATTATGACATTAATATCAACCAGGATTGCGAAAAAGGTGACGCCCTTAAACGTACAATGTAAGAGGTTGCTTGCCTGCAGGGTATCCTTGTCGGCCTCAGATAAAATGTGTGAAAATCTGGTACTTATAAATGTCTATATGCAGTGGGGGTGCCACGAGGAATATGGGACCGAGTTGGGGAATTTAAAGGAAGATGTGGACTCTTTGTGTGAAAAGTATGGTACTGATATGGTATTTGTAATGGCAGACTTTAACCATAAATTGAATCCGACCAGGTTAGATCCCTGGTTTAAGGAAATATTGGGAGCATATAACATAATGTTGGCTGATTTCCCAGACTGTACCCCCTCCAGAGAAGATATAGCCTTAGTGAAGTATTTGGGGACAAAGGGGTTATTCAGCCTGAATGGTAGGATGGAAACCGATTGTCCAGCCAAACAAACATTTAAGATAGGTATGCAATATTGTACAATTGACTGTCTTTGTTCATGCATGGAATTTTGCATTAATAAAGGGGTTTCGGGCAAGCCAAAAGGAAGGCAGTGATCATACCCTTTGCATCTCGAAGTTTTAAGAGATGACATGAGTCCACGGGATACAGTAATTCCTCAACAATTAGAGTATCCCA
Organism: Calotriton arnoldi; assembly: GCA_963921515.1. Classification (NCBI taxonomy): domain Eukaryota; kingdom Metazoa; phylum Chordata; class Amphibia; order Caudata; family Salamandridae; genus Calotriton; species Calotriton arnoldi. The sequence continues at coordinate 45,820 of CAWUFW010021916.1, forward strand.
AGCACTTGACAACGAGATTAATTCATGAATACATGGTAAAACTGGCGAACTTCCAACTAGAGATAAATACGGAAAGTGCCAGAGGTCAGAAATTTGGAATGGTTTGAGGGAAAAATTGAACAGGTAGTACAATGCCTCAGAGTAAAACTAAAAAATAATAAATCAAGCTTGAATAATCAACAAACAACCCTGGTAAGGCGAGCAAAGTGGTTCACTGCGGAATGTATGAAAAAGAAAAGGGTGATGAGAGAAGAAAAAAACCTCAGAGTTAAATATGATCTGGGTAGATATACAAAGCTTAACAAACTGAGAAGTGAATACAAAATGTTAGTCAGGAATCAGAAAAGGATTTATAAAGGGAAATGCTGGGAAAACCTGCTGGAAACTATTGAAGCAAAAAATGTACGGAAGTTCTGGAAGCTGATACAGGAAGCTTCAGAACAACCCCAAGGGGCTATGAGCTGTGTGGTAGAAGAAGCAGCCTGGGAGGAATACTTGAGGGAATTGTATGACACATGTAAAGCGCCTGAAGCTGGAGAAATTCCGCATTGGGGTGGGGTAGTGGAAGATATAAAAATGGACTTCACATTAGAGAATGTGAAGCATACCATAAAAAAGATAATGCTAACCTGAGCAGCAGGACCCTATAACCTTCCGGCTATTATAATAAAGACACCGCTAAATTGGTGGGCTGAATTTCTGTCACACATGTTCCTGGCTATACTAGATACTGGCAAAATTCCAAACTACCCCCCCCAGCGCCTTGAGACCCTCACGGGTGAGTAGCATGCTTACAATTCCCCTGATTGATTGATTGATTGAAACAACTGGAGGGGAGCTGTAATTTGACCCGTACATAAGAAGAGAGATATGAAAGCCCATAAAAATTAAAGATTGATTAATTTGCTGGATATTGGGGAGAAAGTCTTTGCCAAAATAATTCTGAGTAGACTGAAGGATTGGGTGAAGCAGCGATCGATTGTGCCTGTGGAACAGGGTGGCTTCAAGGAAGGCCACTCCACGAATGACCACTGTTTTGCCCTATGGGTGAAGTCAATTGAGCAAAGAGGAAAGCTGTATTGCTGTTTTGTGGATTTCCGGGCAACTTTCGACCTAGTAGATCGGAAGTGCCTATGGGAGACCCTGAAAAAATATGACATCCCGGAAGGACTTCTGGCCAAAATACAGGAGTTACATAGAGGGAATTGGGCGCAGATTATTAAGGATACGGTGGGGACTTTGACATCAAAAATAGCAATCAAGAATGGCCTAAGGCAGGGCTGTGTGCTGGTCCCTCTACTCTTTGCCAAATTCTTAGCTGACCTGCCTTCTGTGCTTGAGATAGATAAAAGTGCAAGCCCGAAAATGAACGGTAAACATTTATCATGTTTATTGTATGCAGATGATTTTGTAATCATTGACCAGACAGAGCTGGGCCTACAAAGGAAGTTAAATGCATTCAGAGAATATTGTGTGGCAAAGCATTTAATTGTAAACTTGGATAAAACCAAAATTATATGCTTTGGTAAAAGAGACCCCAAGTGCAGTTTGTATTTGCACCCATTAAAACTAGAAATTGTTTATGAGTACAAATACCTTGGCGCCTGGTTCGATAGAACCCTAAAGTGGCATACGCATTTAGAGACCTTGAAAGCAAAGGCCCTCACATCAGTATGTGGGTTGAAAAAATGTAATTGGGACTATGGAAACATGTCCCATAGACCACTGATAAAGGCCTACAGTGCAATGGTACCCCCTCAACTACTTTACGGGGCAGAAGCACTCTACCTAAGTGGTAAAAGTGGATGGGATTTAGAGGAAGGGAAGTGTATAAAACCCCTAATGTCGTTGCCAGGCTCATCTATGATCTAGACAATCAGATTTGAGCTAGGAATGACATCATGGAATGTACAGGCTCAAGTGGCTCTGCTAAGGTCTTGGAAAAGACTGACACCGGGAGCGATCCAGAAGACTTCGCAATGGTGTAGAAATGAGATACAGTTTAGTGATTTAAAATGGGCCAAGGAGACCAGAAAAAAACTGTATTCTGTTTGTGGGAATCTGAAGGTGAGAATTTGTCAACACACATTGCAAGCAGAAACCACCAAGAGTGAACTCAGATCCCTAGGGAAGGAATTGTCTAGGAGCGAGGACGGGGAGTATCTGAGTAAGAAAAAATCAGTACAATTTATGATGTCCAGCTGGCTGAATGAAGCCTGGTACCCATACCTGGATACATTACCTAATCGTTGGCTCCGATGCAAAGTATTAAGATTGAGAATTGGTATCAACCCTTGGATGATAAATGAGAGAATAAAAACTGTAATGATGCAATCTGATGGTAATTGTACAGGTATGGTAGACATGAAATGTGATATCCTGCATACATTAGTGGACTGCTCAAAAGTATTAGCTCTGAGGAAACTGTTTTTACGTCCCATTTTTTAAAAATATGGTATTGTATCTCGGGCACACGCAGTTGAACTCCTTGCAGATATGCCTAACCTTGATATCGCAATAGCAATTGGGGGATATATGAATGCCGTAAAAAGGTCTTTTATGGAAAAATGAATTTGAAGATTGTAAGTTTTGATGGAATTGGGTTTTTAGATGGTTTTAAGTGATGGGAAATTTTTAGACAACAATTTTGTAGATACTTCTTAATAGGAATCCTTATAATAATTTTTAATAAGTACTAAATTATCTTTCATGCGGGTGTGACCATGATGTATATATTAAGGAATTGTGCAATTATGTAATTCATTGTATGAAAATCTCTGCTGCTTTCTACTTTTTCTCACAGGTTATTTATTTTAATGGAATTAGTTGACGATATTGCGATGATTTTAGATTATTTATAAAAATGTCATGTTTTTATGTTTAAAGACCAGTGGTCTAAATAAACGTTGCTTTGACTGACTGTCAGTCAGTCAAAACCACTTTATTCGGTTAATAAAAACCATAAAAGTACAATACATATATCGCAATACACTACACAGTAAAATATCTAAAATCCGAATCATCAATAAATATGGGCGACCTAAAAAAAGAAAGGATGATACAAAACCAGATTTTATTAAATCACATAAAAACCCAGGCTGCCATTAATACATATATAGCAATGAATCACCTCAATGAAAATAATTCAGAATTAAAAATGCCAGCATAAAGAGGATAATCACATAAGCTTGATGGGTACTCTTAAAATGTCATAGGGTACCGTTTTTTCCTAAGTCTAACAGCTGCGACTAAAAAAACTTGCAATGTTAAATATTTCCCATGGGTCATTCAGCAGCCGAAGATAGAGTAAAGCGGGTTTGACCTGTATAAAACCTTTTCCTGTTAAAATTGGAAATAAAAACCTCCTGCGGATAACACTGTAATAATCACAAAACATTATAAAGTCCATAGTATCCTGAGTCGAAAAATTGTCGCAAGGACCTGAGTCACACACCCTACTCCAGCCTTGCAAATTACCCAGGAAAAAGTGAATTAAATTAAAACAAAACCTGGTTAAAAGCAGGCGATGGAAGGGCTTCGTGATAATTCTCAAATACGGTTCAATCTGGGGGAGGTTTTTAACAAAAAATAGGCTTTCACTGAAGGTTTCATTAACTCGGTCTCCTCCCGCTCAGCCGACATTAGATTAAAAAAATGTGTTTTTACCCATGCCAAGTCCTCTTTTCTTATTTTATCCGGGAAATCAAATAAATCTGGACGCCCTAGTTTGTTTAAGGTGTACTTGACATAATATAGCCATGGAAAACAGTTAACTCGCTCCAGGGCGACACAGTACCTAATAATCTTGTGATTCAGGGTTAATTCTGGATTAAGCCAGGTCTTAAGCCAGCAGACCACCGGGGCCAGCCTCAACAAATCTAACACATAACTAACACCTAGCTCTTTGTGTATTACAAAAGTTGGGGTAGATTGGGGGACCGACAAGAGGGTACGTAAAAACTTGTTTTCAACTATCTGAACCCCCTCCGTTGGCTTATAACCCTAGATGGCCGATCCATACAGTGCAATAGCTATGCATTTAGACCTGTAGATGTTAAGCATGGCTTCGATTGGCTTGGCCCCCAGTCGCTGTGCAAAGCCATGAACAGCAGCCGTTGACCTTGCCATCGCATTTATTTTTACTTTCTGTTGGGGGCTTCATGAACCCCTCTCATCAAAAAGTACCCCCAAATAGGTAAAAGAGGTCACCCTGGACAGCTCTGCGCCTTCACAATAAAAAGATTTTGATTTTTTATGTTTCTGGCCCATAGTCATTGTATGTGATTTGGCTATGTTGACTACTAGGTCCAATGATTTCATATAGGCCCCAAAGGAATCCAAAAGCCTCTGGAGCCCTACAGCTGTACGGGCTAATAAAACGGCATCATCCGCGTATAGGAGCACAGGGATAGCCCTGTCCCCTACTCGCGGTATGTCTAAGCTAGCCTAATCTAAAAACTTTCCTAAATTGTTTATATATAGGGTAAAAAGCAATGAAGCTAAAATACATCCATGGCGAACACCTCTACCAGATTTAAAGTGCCTTGTGCATTTTCCTTCTTGGTTGACCCTCACCCTTGCAGAGAGATCCCTATGTAGGTCCGCCAAGAAGTGAACTAGACATGGATCTATGCCCATGTCTAGCAGGATGAGCCAAAGCTTAGATCAATTTACCAGGTCGAAAGCCGACGAGAGGTTCATAAAAGCCAGCTGTAGTGTCCCCGCTTTGGCTAGAGTGTATTTACCTGCTATTAGATGTAAATTTAGGCACTGGTCCAGAGTACCCCTTCCACGTCTGGAGGTTAGTTAAAACCTCGTTCAGCCAGTCCATTAACTTGGTTAAAATCACTCTCCCTAAAACTTTTACTGCAGAATCTATTAATGATATCGGCCTATAACAACTTGGGTCCCCTCTCTGACCTTTTTTAAAAACTGAAATGATGGTAGACGACGACCATGATGACGGGAAACCCTGATGGCTTGACACATTGCAAACATTTGTCTGAATTTTGGCCCAAAAAGTCGGATTTTGTTTATATAAGTCGGCCGGGACGCCGTCTGGACCAGGGGCCTTATTACTGGTCATTTGCATTATTGCCAGTTCCACTTCACCTTCGTTAAAAACAATTTTAGGGGATTCCCTACTATGTTCTAAACTAGCGGGTAAATCCGAGATAGCAGTGGCCTCATATATGGCTTCAAAATGAGAGAGCCATTGGGCTTCTGTGATGTTACATTCTAAGGGGACATTCTCTATACCAGAGAAGAAAAGTTTATTTACAATAGCCCAGAATCTAGAGCAATTGTTTAGGACCTCCACCGCTAATAAAGCATTCCATGCATCTTCTTTTATTTCCTTTTTACACGTGGATAGAGCAAGCTTATACAGCTTTCTTAACATGGCTATATAGTCTTTGTCTCGTGGGACCATTTTCAGTGCTGCTACCAGTTTTCGGTGTGCTTCAGAACAGTTGCTATCAAACCATCTCTCTCCTATAATTTGCCTAGGTCTGGTTGGTAAGGAGATGCGCACAGGTACCTGCGCACAGATGCCTTCAAAGGCTGTAAGTACCTTCGACCCCTGATTAGAGTTATCAAGGCAGGTTGCGAACTTTTCATCAACCTTCACACAGAGGTCCTGAAAGAAAAGGTCCGGGATTACTTTGGCCCATTTTAGCCTCTGTCCCTGATCAGATGTTTCCAAACAGGTATCACCACCTAACTTTTCCAATTTCCCCTTTAGGCCACAGCCCCTGTCCAACACAAGAATAACAGGATTATGATCACTAAAATGAGACCACCTGGCATTATAAAAAATTACTTGAGATAATAGGGTAGGGGAGATAAATATAAAATCTATAATAGTATCCCGCCCTCGTGCTTTAAAAATGGGAATCCTCTCATATGTATCAATAAAACTCAGTTCAAAAAGGTCTACTGCAGCCAAAAGCTCCTCCAAACATTCCCCATACTGTGTGTGCTTAAAATAGGGAGTGGAGGAGTTCGCCGGCCCTAAAAGATCTTCTACCTGGCAATTCAGCTCACAAACATGAATGTTAAAATCGCCCATAGTTATAATAGAATAATAAGTGGTTTGCTTCAATCTGTACTCCTCTAAAAAACATTTCAATTTACATAAATGTTCATTTAAAAAGCTACTCTCTCCTGAATTATAAAAATTGACAAACAACAATTTAGATAAATTAGGAGCAGTAAATTCAATTGCCAAACAATTGTGGGACCCCACATCCACCCTCCTATGAGCCCCTACAATTTGAGTGAGAATAACATTAAGAGGCCCCCTTTTGCTCTACCTGACAGAGAAGGTCGTGCGGGAACACTATGATTTAAACCCATCCACCCAGAAATTGTTTTCCATCTCCCAGGTCTCCTGTAGACTAACTATGTCACAGTCTTTTAACAAATTAAGCCACCTGGGATCATCTTTTTTGCTTCTCAAGCCCGCAATGTTCCAACTGATAATATTGCAGTTAAGGATTTCATTCTCATCTAATCCCTACCCTTTGGTGAGTTCACAAGTGGAGCTCTGTTGACAACAAAATGGCTCCAGTCAATCATTTTAATCTAAAAAAGATAATGGGAGGAATCTGTTTTGACAGGCTAAACTAATTCCTTCTTCAATCCTCTCAGCAATCATGGTTGGCAATTTCGGAGCACTTACTGAACTCCAATTAGACATATCAGAGCGGGTCTCCTCCCTGGGGCTTGGACGGGGAGTGGGGCAACCCTGTCTATTCACTAAGGGCCAAGGCCCCCGGGAATATCTACCGGATGGCTGTACCCCCTTAGGTGGTGGGTAGAAAAAGCCCTGGGGCAGGGCCCTGATGCCCCCCTGACCTTCCTTGGGGCCATCCCTAAATAACTGCCCCGCTATATCTGCATTGTCAAAATTAACGACAATACAGTCGCCTACAATCTGTTTAGGTCTATGGCCAACCCACCCCACTCGTCTGGCCATTATAATGTGTGGAGAAACCTTGATCCTACTGTTGGAATATTGATCACACCAATGTTTGGTTTTGTGTAGCAACTCCATAGTGGATTCCAAGCTGTGCTCTCTCAGTGGGGGAACCCCTGTAAGTATAGCAACTAGGGGAGTGGCTTCTGGGGGAAGATTAAGTCTACAACTATTTATCACATTATTATCTGCTTGGTTACCACGGCACCTGCTCTGAGCCAAAGGCTCGTAATTGGGCAAAAGACTTGGGGGTGTCTCAGTATGGCAGCGAGTGATGCCCCCTGCCTGTCTCCCTAAGGTTGCATCTAAATTGGTTGTAGAGATAGACCCAGTCCTATTCTTTGATGGTATTTGATTAACAGGACCCTCCTCCCTGTTATCAGCAACAGGCTGTGTTTGTACCTGGGGGTTGGCGCTATTATTAAAGTTCTCACAAGCTTTTTTTGGGCCCCCTAACTGGGTCTCAAGGTGCTCTAATTTTGCCATAATCCCCTCTACAGAGGTGTTCAACGAGACAATAATATCTTTAGCAATGTTCGAGAGTATGGGCTCCAGCTGTGAGTTGAAAATTTCCACCATAGCTTTCCGAACAGCTGATTGAACACATGAGTCCAAGTCTCCGGCCTGATTATAGGTCATGTCAGCAGATAAATGTCCAGATTTACTTAGTCTTTTTTCTCCCCTCTTTTTCCCTGGGTAAATCGAGTGGGCCTTCTGCAGGGATGCATCCTCTCTGGGAGTCACTTCCTTAGTCTCTCCCTCTGCACCCCTTGCCAGTCTATCAGAGTGTGAGGGGCCTTCCCCCCCTGTTCCCTGCTCAATTATCAACACTCTCGGCTCGATGGGGACAGGATTTTTAGGGGAACTGACTGGTACGATTGTACTCCCAGGGAGGTCAGGGCTCAATCCCAGCTCAACCTCCGCGTTTTGGATTTCCTTGTTAAGGGCCCCCACCGCAGAGGTCAGATAAGATATGATGGAGGCTGAGTTCCTGGGCACCTCCACTCTAGCATTCCCCTGATCCTGGCTACATGGTTGTTTACGCTTACCCATTATTGCTGGTGGGTGCGTCGATGTTAAGGGGGTGGCCCAGCCCAGCCTCCTCCGGGCTCTGACGGGTGCAGATGGGCCCGCCCTTGGCCTGGGCATACCCGCGCGTGTCCCGCGCTGCGGGAGCCCGAGTCCGCTTTTAAAGCGCCTCCGGGCGCAAAGGTGTAGCATGGGCGGTGTCCGCGTCAGGCAATCTGGGACTTGTAGTGCGGAGTCCCCAGTAAAGCAAGCAGGCAGGCAAAGATTAACAGGCTTGACTGACTGGATGACGTGGAGTCATCTCAAATTGAATGCTTCCAAAATGGAAATACTCATGTGTGGTGATTGGAAAAATGATGACCCACTCGCTGCCTGGCCTAATGATCTGGGAACACCGCCTAAAGTATCGAAAGAAGTAAGAAACCTCGGAATGACCATGGACTCCAAGCTATCGATGAATGCCCAAGTGGACAAACTAGCAAGATTAAGCTTTGTTACTATAAAAACTCTGCGACAAATCTTCCCCCATCTGGGATTTCCACACAAGGTCCAGGCTACCATCTCTCTTGTTCCGTCCAAACTCTATTATGCCAATAGCCTCTACCACGGATCACCGTTAACGACTATGAAAAGACTACAACGGATTCAGAACTCTGCTGCCAGACTACTCTTACATATAAAGCCACAAGCCCACATCTCCCCTGCCTTGAAAACCCTGTGTTAGAATAGACCGTGAATGCTTACGCGGTGCCCTATATAAGTTAGCATTTGCTGCACCATTTTCTGTTCAGACGCCATTTTGAATGACGATTGAAACTAATTCTTTGCCGTTTCTGAGAAAAGCCTATGTTAAGTTTTGTTTCTGAAATGTAGAAGTTTTGCCTTGGTAATGAATAGACTGCTTATATTAATGCATACCTTTCTCACTAGATAGAAGCCCTCTCCCACTTGTCTGGTGGTGGGCGCAGGGTGAAACAACCTTGGATTGTGCTAGGTTGTGTGAGATATGAGAACCGAAACCTATTTTTTTGTATTTCACTGTCCAGTTGCATCTGCCTGGAAAATTCCACTGTGGGGGTGTCTTTGCCCGGCTATGAAATGTACATAATGTATCTCTATGCTTGTTGATTTCAGTTCCCCTCTGTACCACTCTCTGAGACTGTGCAGACGGGGCTCCACTCTGAGTGTATCTGAATAAACAATTATTGGTATATTCTCCACTGTTCTTCCGACTCTTCATTTGGTATGGAAGGCTGAGAGGTGGTCCAGAGAGACCCAGGTGGCCCCAAGCGGGTCACTTCCTTCACCTTGCATTGGTTACCGGTTGCCAGAAGATCCAAGTTCAAGCTGCTTTGTATCACCCACAAAGCGATACATGGAACAGGACCGCTCTTCATCAGGAATAAAATCACAAAATACATTCAACAAAGAAACCTCTGCTCTACATTGGCAACTCGCCTCAAATACCCACCATACAAGAAAAAAAAACATGGGTGGCACATCCTTCTCTGTTCAGCAGCCAAACTATGGAACTCTTTACCCCCCAACATAAGATCCACGGATAACCACCTTATCTTCAGAAAACTACTCAGGAATTGGCTCTTCCCCACATAACTAACATACGCAAACATAAATATACAGCATATCCCTCATTATATTTGCATTTATTTGTACTATAGATATGTACGTACATATGTGCATTGCTTTGTATAAACATTTATAATAATTATGTTTTAAAAATATAGATATTTGTTAGTTCTGCTTAACAAATGTACATATTACTTAGTTACATTAATCTTTTTTAACATGTATATATAAGTGACTGCATAAATAGGTAAATCTTTTATCATAACTATTCATCTACAATTGCTTCACTATTGAATAAAAAAATAAAAAAAATTAATTTAAAGTACAACAACACTTGAAAGCCGGAGTTTATTAAATGCATCTTTAATCTACATATATTACCTTCTTTATGCATACATATACCTGCCATGTACTTATGTATCTATATATTTATTACTTTTCATAAAATTCATCATATCCAATGCACTACCCTATTGCTCACCCCATACCGCTATTAATATATCCGCTAGCACCACTCACTCATTCCTCCCAAACCCCATACCACTACTTTGATCCCCAAAATAACCCTTTCTAGACTCTTTCCTCCTCTATCCCTCCTTGCATCATCTCATACCTCTTTTATTATTTCGATCTCTCAAACAAGCCTTTCTAAACCCTTCCCTCTGACTCTTCCCCCTCCACCTCCCCTTTACTCATCCCAAACCCCCTCCTACTTCTATGAACTCCCCCGAAAAAATGCTAGACTCTTCCCTCTTCTATCCCTCCTTCCCTCTTATATCCTTCCACTATTCCTTTTCAATCCAAATAAGAGACTAACATGTCCACCACTCATATTAATTTCATATTTCCCTATACTAACTCCCCTCCACCACCCTTTTATTCATCCCAAACCCCCTCCCACGGCTATAAACTCCCCCAAAAGAATTCTAGACCTTTCCCTCTTTTATCCCTCCATTTTCCTTTTCAATCCAAATAACAGATTAACATATCGACCGCTCAAATTACTTCATATTTCACTGTACTAATTCACCACTAATCCATTATGGGTTCTGGAGTAGCGTGCTACTCACTGAAAATACGCTTCAACACCTCATCAGGGGTAGCAAGCACTATACAAATGCACACCTTTTCACTCCACTATCCTTCTCAATCCAAATAACAGACTAACATATCCACCGCTCAAATTACTTTCATATTTCACTATACTAATTAACCACTAATCCTTTATGGGACAAGGGGTAGCGTGCTTCTCACCGAAAAAGCGCTTCAATACCTCATCAAGGGTAGAAAGTGCTATATAAATGCACACCTTTTTCCTCTTCTATCACTCCACCATCCTTCTCAATCTAAATAACTGACTAACATATCCACCACTCAAATTACTTTCATATTTCACTATACTAATTCACCACTAATTCTACATGGGTTCCAGAGTAGCGTGCTACTCACCGAAAAAGCACTTCAACGCCTCATCAGGAGTAGTAAGCGCGATATAAATGCAATTACAATACAATTACAACACAATACTTATTTAGATATATAGTAAAGCTCTGACACTAGCAAGTGAACCATCCAGACAAGTATTGTTTTCAACATGCCACAGACGTAGTACACTTGAACCTATGTATGCAGTTCTGTTTCTAGGCCGACTTGGTATTTGGTACTCCATAAAAGTGACTCCTCATGTAGTCTCTACCAAGGCCGTAGTGTAAACTGTGTGCATAAAAGCAAAGACATGCAGGTAGATGTTTTTCACAGCTATGTGCACAGTTTTAGGCGCATATCATGACTATAAGTCAGTGTTGTACATTGAGTAAGATGTCATGTAAGTACTTATGAAAGGGAAGAGGTACTAATACATCTTTATAGATAGTGCTCCAAGCATCTACCCCTTCACTCACATGCAGGGACACAACTCTTATGTATCTAGCACTAATGGAGCCAGAGACAGTCTCACTTAAACACCTTATTAGTGAATAACACACCCAACAAACAATTCATGCCACCCCTTATAAATAGATTTACAGAGCCAAACAGTAAGAAACACAGCCAGAAATGTACTAAGACACTTTACAACATATAGGAAAGAAAACAAAGATGGGAACTGATACTCTCATCCACATATGTAGTAACGCTGTGATACTAGGAAGTAAACCATAGAGACAAGTAGCTCTTTCAACATATTGCAGACCTAGTACACTTAAACTGTGTGTGCATTTCTACAGCTAGGCCGACTTGGTATTTCAAAGCACCTGACAGGCCTTTTACCTGCTGTAGTACTACTTAAAAGTCACCCCAAAGGTAGTCACTAGCTAGGCCATAGGGTAAACTGTATCTGCATAATAGCAAATACAAGTAGTTAGAACTTTTTGACAGGTAGCTGCACACTTTTAGGGGTATATCCAAACTTACACATCCACTGTTTTACATGGAGTTAGATGACATATAAGTACTTATCAAAGGGCAGAGCTACTAATACATCCTCTTAGACAGTCTTTGAACCATCTACAACTTCACTCACATACACAGACACAGCTCTGATCTGTCAAGCGCTAACCGAGCCAGTGACATTCTCAATGAGACAACTCATTAGTGACTGGCACACCCAAGAGACAATCCATTCCACCCCTTACATATACATTTTGGGAACCAAACAGCCAGAATTAGAGCCAGCAATGTACTAAGAGACTTTACTACATATAGGGAAAAAAATCACAGATAGGAACTGAGAGTATTATCACAAATGTAGTAAAGTTGTGACACTAGCAAGTGAACCATCCAGGCAAGTAGCCCTTTCAACATGTTGCAGGCCTAGTACACTTGAGCCTGTGTGTGCAGTTGTACATTTAGGCTGACTTGGTATTACAAACCACTTTACAGGTCTTAAACGTCTGTAGTACTATTTAAAAGTCACCCCAAAGGTAATCTCTAGCTAGGATGTAGGGCAAACTGTATCTGCATAAAAACAAAGACATGTAGTGAGAAGTTTTTCACAGGTATATGCACACTTTTAGATGTATATGCTGACTTATAAATCTCGAGTTATACATTGAGTTGAATGTCGGGGTATGAAAAGACAGAGCTACTAAAACATCTTCTCATACAGTGTATCAAGCATCTACACCTTCTCTCAGATCCAAAGACACAGCTCTTATGTATCTAGCGCTAATGGAGGCAGTGACACTCTCACGTAAGTAACTCATTAGTGACTCACACACACAAGACACAATTCATGCCACCTCTTACATATAGATTTACAGAACCGAACACCCAGAAACAGAGCCACGAATGTACTAACAGACATTACTAGATATAGAAAAAAAAAAACAGATAGGAACTGAGACACTTTTCCAGGTATGTAGTAAAGCTTTGACACTACCAAATGAACAATGACGATATGTAGCTCTTTTAAAATGTAGGCTATAGATAAGTTGTAGCACCACAATGGTATAAAATAGTAAACTTATGTTATCTATAAATTTAGATGATTGTATTATATAACATACTATTGAAATTCTATTTTCTTTTCAGACATCTAGTTCACTTGAAACAGAAGACTTAAAGATTACAAACAAATGACAAAAAAAGAATAAAACTGAAAAGTGCAAAATAAACAGTACTACTTGAAGACTAAAAAGAAAAAAGTGGATGATGGACACAATATTCCAAAGAAAAAAACTACTGGTAAGAGAACTAAGCAGTTTCTTAAAACACTATTAAGGAGAATGAAAAATGTGGAAAATTATCAGATGAAAAATAAAACTTTGATAGCAAGTCTGAAATGAAAAGGAATAACTCATGTTCAAAGTACAAAGAATTGTAAAAAAACAAGTTGTCTAACAACAAAGCAGAAACAGTACAAACATATAAGAAGAAGAATGTTTAGATCTAAGGTAATACAAAATTTAGTAAAAAACATAAAACAGTATCGGAAAACATCAGCAGCTTATAACAAATGCAACATATAGAATCTATAGTAGGTAAAGCATTTAAAGCGAAAACTGTTTATATTAATATTAAACAGAACGAGATCTTTGGATAAAACAGTGCTCTTAGGAAGAAGAAAAGCTAGAAAAAAGGCTTGTCAATAGAAACAACTTTTGGTAAATCTTCACTGGTGAATGGAAACCTACTTCTAGCAGTGAGCCTTTCTTTAATGAGGAAAGCTAATTACAACAGAACACATTAGTGTATGCAGGTGAAACAACTGGTCAATGTTATGAGGCAAAGGATGGTAGTCCCATTCTAAAAGAGGAGTTGGTTCCTAGGAATGTTGATGAAGTAGTAGCTGAAGAAGTACAGGGCAGGCGTAGATAGGCTCCTGTATATAAGTGGAATTGTAGCAGTGTCTGTAAAATTCAGCAAGAATCAATTGATATTTTACTAACTTTTTTACGTAAATTTCCAGATAGAAGTATCAAACTAAAGATTACTATGATGCAAGGATTAGATCCATGCAAAATGGGAAAGTATTCTAACTTACAGGGACATTCTCTTGCTTGTCTATCAAGGAAAGTGTGCAAAAGCACCTTTCATCATTTCAGAACGTTAGCTGTCCACCACTCTGAAATGCGAAAGTTAGTTAGGAGACTTTACTATGTAAAAACTCCTGCACTATGTTTAGGAGAAATGAATATAGCTCTATTGCATGGTACAGTAGCAGACGGAAAAGTTTGTGATGATGTTCTGTTTAGTTTCTTTGGTCCTGAACAGTAGTGTATAGAAAGTGAGGATTTGATTCCAGCAGATGTAGTAGAACAGGATAGAAAGATTACTACTGATTACAAAGTTTAACACAGTTTCCTCTGAAAATCCAAACTGTGTTTGTATTTGTTGTCAATGCACTCACTACAATAATCAAACTAGTAATGTTGATTTGTATTCATGGAAGAGATAAAAACTTAGAATATAGCTGAATTAATTTGATGGCGTGCCAACAAGGCACCAACGAGTATTGGTTTCATCGTCATGGTGAACTCAAATGCATGTTGAGAAACCTAGGAGCACCTACTTGGTTCTAACCTGCGAGAAGCAAATTCAAATACAAAGAATATCAAATTAAAGACAGCTGGCGAACTTTGTTCCTCGGATCCCGCCAATGTTTGCAGGTATTTTAACCACAGATTTGAGGCTATGATGTCTTTCATCTGCAACAAAAGAAATCCTCCTCTTGGAGAAGTAACTGATCTCTTTTGGCAAAAAAAGTACCAAGCCAGAGGTGCTCCTCATACACACATGTTATTATGGATAAGGGATGCACCAAAATTTGGTACAGATACTGATGAGTCTGTCCTGTCTTTCATTGAACAGTATGTAACATGTGTAATTGCAAAAGAAGAAGGAGAAAATAGCTTGAGACAACAAGTTTTACAGTTTCAAAGTCATAGATGTGGAAAATACTGCTGTCGAAAATATAGATGCAAAGGTAAATTTTATACAAGATGTTTCAGATTCCCACAAGCTGTCATTTCACAAGGAAGAGTAAACAGCTTTTTATCAGTGGTAAGATATACAGTAACTCAGAAATCTACCAAAAACACATACAACCTGAGGGAGAACAGAAACTTCAAAGTATATTAATGACTATAATCTAGTCATTTTGTAAATGTGGAATGAGAACATGGATATTCAGTTTGTTGCAGACAAATCAATTGCTGTTGCTCGTTACGTCACATCACATGTTACAAAATCTGAGAACTCAATGAATAAAGAAATGTGGGAAGAGATTTCTGCAGAAAAAAGTCTCAGCAAGAAATTGTACAGCTTCAGCTTGAAGATGCTTTTCCATAGAGAGATAGGAGCATATGAGTGCTCGGATAAGTTGAGCTTGGCTAGTTTGTTCTCAAAGTCATGAGGAATTGTTTGGGTAAGCTTAGGCCTAGCCAGCACACAAAACAATGTTGAAGTCTTTTCCAGAAATCCAATACTTAGGGGCCAATTACGATCTCGTTAGGAAGGGCTCCGGATGGGATTTGATATTGTCGAATCCAATTCTGAACCCTTGTATCCGACCGAATCGGTCACCCTTCCGGATGACCGAGTACGATGCAAGGAAACCGTCCGGGCTGTCCGAATCGGTTCCGAACGAGATTCAGGCAGGCTGAGTCGTTCAGAGCCAAATCGTACAGCCCAATGGAGACGGTTTCCGAACGAGTGAGTACGATGAATGAGTCGGACAGCCGTTCCGAATCGGTTTGCCTGAGACGAAACAGCTTTGGGAATCAGTCTTTGGGGGCCCGTTGCGGGCCCCCAATCACCCGAAGGCAACCAAATGTGGCCCGTGGGGGTACCCAAGGGACCCCTCTCCCAAACCATGCACAATGTAGCAGGCACCATGGGGTGCCCGCCACAGGGTGCAAGGTTTTCCCCAACCACCCCTTTTTTTAATGGGAGCCTGTGTTCGGGTTCGGTACACAGGCTCCCATTGAATTCAATAGGAATCCGACCGAACCGAGTCTGTAAGCATCCGGCCACATCGTAATCGGTCGATAGGACTCCCCAGATATGATTCGTTAGGAAAGCATTCCTAACCCGATTCGTTGGGAATGCTTTCCTAACGAGATCGTATCGGGCCCTTAGTAGAGTTTCAGCCAGAAAGCAGTGATATTGTCAAAACAAATATGTTGGATCCAAGAAGGAGTCCACAATTTGAAAATGTATGCTTCTATGCAGTACTTCAACACTACAGGTATAAAAGGAATGTTACATAAAGCATACAAGAAGAAAAGTATGCAGTAATTGGATGTGACAGATGTTTAGTCAAACATGCCAAAGGAAATCTTATTAACCATAGAAAGCTCAGTTGCCAAACTCTGGATAAGAGAGAATTTTTCTATTTAGCACTTCTGCAACTCTTCAAGCCGTGGTGTACGGAAACAGAATTACTTGGAGATTTTAACTGCTATGAAGATTCTTTCAATGCTAAAAAAACCAGTATTCAGTGTTCAGTCTTTCCTATCGCTTTGAAAATGTTAAATAATGAGATTGAACAAGAAGAAACCATCCTAGCAGAAATAGCTAGAGAAAGTTCACAAAGTAGTCAAAGTTCAGGACCAATGACTCAAGATCCACTTGGACAACCAATTATTCAAAATGAAACAGCAATAGCCATGAACGAGGTCGAAACTGCAATGGAACAACCGATACAGGACACTATTGACTTGGAACAGTTAGAAGGACAACTTAACACTGATCAAAAAGAAATCTATATAGAAGTAAAAGAGTAAATAGAACATGGATTCCTCCATGACAAGAAGGAATGTCAATGCTCATCATTTAAACCCATTCTATTATACATCAGTGGTCAAGCTGGCACAGGAAAAGGTTTCTTAATTAAAGTTACCATGAGTTATCTACACAGGACTACAGAATTAAATTGATCCTTTGTGTGTAGTAACAGCACCAACTGGATTAGCAGCACACAACATTAAAGGGATTACTTTACATTGAATACTTATGCTACGCGTTGAACATGATAATAAAATGGAATACCGGAAGTTATCTGGAGTTGCTTGTCATGAAGTGTCAAGAGCACTGAAGAAACTGAACCCTTTAATCATTGATGAGGTGAGCATGGTCTTAAACTTAATATTTGCCTTTGTACACTTGAGAATGCAACAAATTTTAAAAACAGTACAACGTGCTCTTTAGAGGAAATTATTTAATTGTCTTCGGTGATCAATTGCAACTTACCCCTGTGTAAGGGTAACCTTTTTTCAAGACACTTCTCCATAATGAGACAAGGAATTCTTTGAAAAGCATTGGCAATGCAAATATTTGGTTAAATTTCAAATACAAGGAACTAGTGAAGAATATGTGACAAGCAGCTGATGTACAATATGGAGCTATTCTAAAGGACATCAGAATAGGGGTTTTGACAAAGGATTTTAAACTTTGGAAAGTGGACTAATCAATAAACTGTTTACACCTGAAGACACACAAGCACAACTAATGTATAATTTGATTGCAGAACAGAAATCCAAAGTTTGTTTAATGCCTACACGGCAAGAGTGCTCCAACTTTAATGAAGGACTACTCAAATTGGAAAAGCAACGTATTTTGGAAGGTATTTAGACAGAATATCGAATTGAAAATATCGTGTGACATTAATATTGTGTTGTAAATATTGTTTTTGATAATATCGTGGTATTTATTATCGAGGTCAAGAATATCGAATTTAGGATTTGTATTAAATATTGATGGTAAAAATATCTAAGTAGAAAATGTCGTTGAAAGTATCGATATTTTAATGTAATATAGTTTAATTTGTTTAGTTTTTTTATACTGTAGCAATTTGTATTTTATTTTAAACATTTTTAATTTTAATATAATTTTTTGTATAATAATTTTTTTAGGAGCGGGATGTTGGGTTTATAGGGGATAAGGGTGGGGAGTGTTTAAAAATATCTAAAAAATATTTCAAATTTTTATTTTTATTTAAAAAAAGTTTTTTTGTTTATTTTTAGGAACAGGATGTTGGGTTTATAGGGGATAAGGGTGGGGAGTGTTTTAAAATATTTAAAAAATATTTTTAAAAAATTTATTTTAATTTTGCAAAAAAATTGACTATTTTTAGGAGATCAAGGTGGGGAGTGTTTTAATATATTTAAAGCATATTTAAAAAATGTTAATTTAAAAAAGTTTTTGGGACTATATTTTAGGAGTGGATTGTTGGGTTCATAGGGGATAAGGGTGGGGAGTGTTTTAATATATTGTTAAAAATGTTGTACAATTAAAAAAATATATATATTTACAAAATAAATATATTTTCGATTTGGGGTTTATATGGTATAATGCTTGTGAGATCAATTTTAAAAATGTGTTTTGTTTGGAATTTTTTGATCTATAATTACATTTTTTTAATTTACATTTTATTTTTTTATATTAATCTTTGTTTAATTGTATTTGTTATGAAAAACTTTGATAAAAGTTAGAAAATTTGGTATTTGGAATTTTTGTTATTATTATTTTGTGGGTTAGATTGTTTTAAATATTTTTTTTGAAGATTTCTGGGCATTTTTAAATGTACATTTTGTAGAAAATATTGATATATTTTATAATTTTTTAATTTGTTGGCTTTTGGGTTTGGCATTAAAATGTGAATGATATTTTTGTGTTTTTTTATATTATTTTAAATATTGGGATTTTCTATTTAAAATAGAAAATAAAAATAGTTCTGGTTTTAATTTGAATAGAAAATTAATGGTGAATAAATTAGAATTAGTTGATGTTTAGAAATGTTAATATTTTGATTTTAAATTTGAAAATTAAAAAAAATATATATATAATATATTTTGCCTATTTTTGGGATATTTTGTATACAAGATATGTTAATATTATAAACAAACTTTTTTTTTAAATTTTGGATATCTTATTAAATATGTTAAAATTAACAGTATTTTCAAATTATTTTGTAAAAAAAATGCTTTTGGAGGAAATAAAAAATAGTAAAGTTAAATTTATCTTTATCGGTTTTTTTGTTAGTAAAAATATGTTTTTTTATTAAAAAATAAATAATGATTTAAAAATAATTCTTACAATTATTATTT
Organism: Calotriton arnoldi; assembly: GCA_963921515.1. Taxonomy (NCBI): domain Eukaryota; kingdom Metazoa; phylum Chordata; class Amphibia; order Caudata; family Salamandridae; genus Calotriton; species Calotriton arnoldi. Next base: position 64,963 of record CAWUFW010021916.1, read on the forward strand.
TGATTTTGTGTAAGGTAAATTGTTACAGTAAAAAAGTATGTTTATTTATATGATTTAACAAAGCAAACACAAAGAGATGATGGACGGAGCGCTGAAACTTTTCAGACACTCACCCCCAGTCACAGTTGTGGGTTGAATCCATCATCGTTCTTTAGCTCACTTCACCACCCCAGTTCAGACACAGCTATATGCAAATCAGTCTTGACCCTGTGCCTCATGGTAACATGGGTACTGAGTGCTGCACCTACTCGGCAACACGAGGAGCGACGTCCGTGTGTGGGATCAAACTATTAAGAAATAAGATTCTGGACTTCTGGGACATACAGGGATCCCTTGGATTTAACATTGAGAAGTGAGACGTCGCGAGATATTGAATCCCAGTGTGGGTTGGAATTAACACCACTAATAAAGGTTATACATAGGAAGACAATAGCCTTGATAAAGTCGCGGGAATAATTCCCATGTAAGCGACGAAACACGTGTCGGCTGTCTGAACATCGGAAAATAAAAAGGAAAAAAGAAATAAGAACTTACCTACTTGTATTTTACTTATGCTCACATCAAGCATGTTTATGTATATTGTGACATAACAGACGTGTGCTGAGGAATTCCTTTGTATATCTGTCAATTGGCCAAGGCCATTTTGTGTTTTGGGGAGGTCAGTGGTTCTCTTCACCTTGCAGCACCGTGATTAATACAGCAAGTAAATATCAAATATTTGTGTTATCTCTCCCGAGTGGCGCCTTCATTTACCCAACTAAATACCACTGCTTATTAGGTTTTCACTTCACCACCCCAGTTCAGACCCAGCCATAAGCAAATCAGTCTTGACCCTGTGCCTCATGGGAACAGTCCAGACTGAACTGCCAAGCCAGGGGATCCCCCTGTAAAACCCTGCACTGTGTGGCAGGCACAATGGGGTTCCACGACAGGGTGCAGGGTTTTCCACACACACCCCATTTTCCCATAGCAACCTGTGTTGTCGGGCGGAACACGGGCTCCCATAGGGAACAATGGGACGTATCATAATCTGTCGGGCGAAGCCGCCGACCACGAGTCGGTTGGTTCCCGAATCCGAGCCGGTGTCGGGCGGACATCTAAATGAGGCCCTTAATGTAGTTTGGAGTGGGAATAGTAAATTATATATGTTTAGTGCCCAGCACCTTCCCTGACTTAATGTAGTTTGGTGTGGGAACAGTAAATTATATATGTTTAAGATCCAGCACCTTCCCTGTTTTAATGTAGTTTGGAGTGGGAGTAGTAAATTGAATATATTTAGGGGCTCATTACGATGTCGGGCAGAAAGCCTCCGCCTGACACCGACTGACTTGTGGTCGGCGGTGCCGACCCCCAAATTACGATGCGGAGTCCCATTGTTCCCAATGGGAGCTCGTGTTCAAACTGACAACCAGCCGTCACACAGGCTCCTATGGGGAAATGGGGTGTGTGTGTAAAACTCTGCACCATGTCTCAGGCACCCCACGGTGCCTGCCACACAGTGCATGGGTTTACAGGGGGGTACCTTGGGTACCCCTTGGCCACCAACAGTAGGCCGCGGGGCTAGGGGACCCTGCAAGGGGCCCCCAAAGTCACTTTCCAACAGCATTTTCATGTCAGAAAGGCCAGCGCGGAAAGGCTGTTGGAAACCAACATCGTAATCCTGATGGCGGAAACTCAGTCCATAGGGGGTTGTGGTGCGGTTCTGATCGACAAGAGTCAGAATAATTGGTTGGTTTACGTTCCAACCGCGAACATCATAATCAGGCGATCGGACTATAAACTGTTTCGACTGTCGGGCGGTGGCTTTCCGCATGACATCGTAATGAGCTCCTAAGGGTAGATTTTTGAAGGTGTCTCAATATGCTTTGATTAAAATGGTAATAGCAACCTTGTATTGCTGTGTGAGGGACCCAAGGAACCACCCAAGGTGAGTATCTAGGAACCTCACGGAGGTCGTGTCCAGAGTGGGAACACGACTGCGTACTCAATTCAAGTCAATGAATAAGGCGCGGTTTCAATTTTAAAGAAGGGCCTTTCCCAGTGGACTGAAGAAACCCTGCGAAAGACAGAGGGTTGGTGAGTCAACCCACCCGTGGATACCCTAGGAACCAGGATACGTACACCAGGGAAGCCGGGTGTATAGGTGTGAAGTGACGTCAGAATCCGCTGTCGAACCAAATAGAGGACTTCAGGAAGATGCAGCTGACAAACAAGGTGACAGTGTCTGGTGGATTCAAGTTGAAAAGTACCTGCAATCAGAGGGGACAGAGTTTATGCCAGTCGGGAGTGACCAGGAGGCACGGAAGACGAATGTCCACCGATGTCAGGAGATGCAAGAGAGTTGACGATGACCTTAGTGCTGCAGCTGTGTGGACCAGGTGATGCTGAGGAAGACCAGGAGCCATTCATGAACTGTCCCACGCCAGATGTCAAGAGTTGAGGGGTCAGTGTCCAATGGGACCATCAACAAGCCTTGGCAACCCCAAACAACGTGGTAGGCAAAAAAGGTGCAGTATCGGGACCAGCAAGGTCCAAGTTACTCACCACGAGCAGGGGAGTAGGAGTAGGCCCCGAGCAAGGAGGGGAGCCCACTGAAGCCAAAGAAGGCCGGAGGCACAGGAGTTGCAAGAGGACCTCAAGCAGCTCACCAAAGATACAGGCCCACCGTGCAAAGGATGTGGTGAGGACGAAGGTCTTGGCTGCAGGAGATGCTTGAGGCTGGATCTTCTTGGAGCCTGAAGATCTCTGGTGAAGAAAGTCAACAAGATGTGGCAACGGCAAGTCGACAAAGTGCCCAGGGGTTCGGTTCCTGTGCTTCTGACGAGGGCTACTGGCCTCAAACTTGGTTAGAAGACAGTGCAGGCCTCGAGGGAGTTGTAGAACCACCGTGTGTTGCTGAGCCTTTCGGAGTTCGTGGGAGCCCAGGATCAGCAGACTGGTCAGCTGTGTTGCGGTGCCTGGAAATACAGGGAAGTGACTCCTTCACTTCAAGGGAGATTCCTTTAGGTATCATGGATGTCCACAGGCCTTGGAAGGTTCCTGTATGGAGCACGGGCAATGACGTTGCAGCAGCCTTGCAGGACGATGAGACCAGGAGCAGCAGGAGTCTTTCCAGTTGCAGTCTCGGTATCCAAGGCGAAGTCCAGAGTGCCCAGACAGTCGAAGATGAAGTAGTTTCAGATCTAAATCTTATCCCACAACGAATCTATGGACCCAACCACAGGTAAGCCCTTAAGTACCCTCAGGAAAGGGTTGGGACGATTCAGGGGTCCCTCTCAGACGAGGGGCTGGACAGTGGGGAGGATACTCCCATGTCCTTTGTCCAGTTTCACACCAGAGCGGGAGCCAGTGGCTCCCTGAACTGGTTTGGACTGGAGTATGCAAGGAGGGCACCAAATGTGCCCTTCAAGCAGCCTCAGTGGCACTGGCAAGCGCCCCCCACCCTGCCTCAATACACTAAACCCTGTCTGGGAGGTGGTCACACCTCCCTGTGACAGAATACCTATTGTTCTGCCTTCCCCTGTTCGAGCTTGGCTCAGCAGCAGGAGGGCAGAAACATATCTGTGGTTGGCAGCAGCCCTAGCTTACTTTCTGGTTCTGGAAGACTTGTACCGGGAGCACTGATGGCCTCCCGGAGGAGCTATACAGTGCATGGAATCGGGTATGATTCCAATATGTTTGATACTAAATATGGCAGGGTTCATTACAGCCAGTTTAGAGATAGTCATCGCGTAATGACGCATGGCCACGGGGGGCATGGCTAGCCAGCCAAGATGGCGGAATTGAACCTTTAGCGCTCCGTCCAAATCGCCTCATTTATCCTGCAAACACTTTGTGAAATCCCAAGCCACGAGCCTGAAACAGGGCAGAATCCACGTGCGATGTACCGGTGAGCAAATCCGCTGAAACAAAGCAGCGGCAAGACGTGGTTTCGCGCTGCAACCATGTAGGCGGTCCGGCCCACGGAGCGCGCCGCAGAGGCGAACGAAGACGGAAGTCTTCCACTGGCGAGGAAGCCTCTGCGATGCCTTCATGCGTCACTAAGTGGCAGAGTACAGTACAGAAGCGCGGTGGCGGCAGGGCCATCGTAGCCCAGCTGCAACAGGCAGAATCCAAGGCTGGGAATATGCTGCGGGCGAAGATGTTTACTGCGGCGTGAAGACACCGCACAGCAATGGCAACACAGAGGCCACCAGCCCCAGTGGTAAGACGCAGGATCTGGGGGTGGCAGGGGATGGGCCGGGGTGGTCTGGCCCGAACGTACGTAAAGGCGCCGGCAGAGGGGGACCCCCCCAGAGAGGAAAAGCTGAAGCAGCAGGCGAGAAGAGAGCTTGCGCCCGCTGGAGATCGATGCAACACCAAGAGCCGACCCGACATAGGCCCGCGGGAGGAGGCCTAAGCAACAGATGGCAGGACCTATATGGGGAAGGTGTACTAGCTGGGGCCTTGACCGGACTCGTGCCAGCCTGAGCCCGCAACCCAGGTAATACGTGCCCCGCGTCGAGGCCAGTTGGGGGGAGCTCATGGCCCAGAAGTCGTCAATCAGATGCCCACAAGAATTAAGGCGGCGACCTGCGCTGCACAGCCCTGCTAAGAGAAGTAACCAAGCTGCGATTGGGCCATTAACGTAGGACCGGGTGCGACCAATCCTGACGCCCCAGCTAGGGGAAACAAGGGGATGGACGGTGAGGCACACATGCGAAGGCCCTGAAGTGGTGTGAGGCCTACCCTGACCAGAGAGCAGACTTGAGGCCCGCCGAGTCAATCCTCACATTATAGACCCGGCGAGTAAAGCATAGGTGCAGCACTCAGTACCCATGTTACCATGAGGCACAGGGTCAAGACTGATTTGCATATAGCTGTGTCTGAACTGGGGTGGCGAAGTGAGCTAAAGAACGATGATGGATTCAACCCAGATCTGTGACTGGGGGTGAGTGTCTGAAAAGTTTCAGTGCTCCGTCCATCATCTCCTTGTGTTTGCTTTGTTCACCCTAAGTTGGCAGGGTATGCCCAGACGTGGATCCCTTGCTCACTTTGCCACTGGATTCAAGCTAGCCTGGCTGATATGGGCTGTTAGCCCAAAACCGGTCCCAGGATGCTTGTTTCCGGTCCAGGGAAGACATTGCTTGGCAGTTCGGGCTGGACTGTTCCCATGAGGCACAGTGTCAAGACTGACTTGCATATAGCTGTGTCTGAACTGGGGTGGCGAAGTGAGCTAAAGAACGATGATGAATTCAACCCAGATCTGTGACTGGGGGTGAGTATCTGAAAAGTTTCAGTGCTCCGTTCATCATCTCCTTGTGTGTGCTTTGTTCGCCCTAAGTTGGCAGGGTATGCCCAGACGTTGTTCCCTTGCTCACTTTGCCACTGGATTCAAGCTAGCCTGGCTGATGAGGGCTGTTAGCCCGAAACCAGTCCCAGGATGCTTGTTTCCGGTCCAGGGAAGACATGGCTTGGCAGTTCGGGATGGACTGTTCCCATGAGACACAGGGTCAAGACTGATTTGCATATAGCTGTGTCTGAACTGGGGTGGCGAAGTGAGCTAAAGAACGATGATGGATTCAACCCAGATCTGTGACTGGGGGTGAGTGTCTGAAAAGTTTCATCGCTCCGTCCATCATCTCCTTGTGTTTGCAGCACTCAGTACTGCCAAGGTCCCGGACCCTCAACACTCCTGGTCCCGCTCTGGCATGGCCTACCTAAAGTAGCACTGCCACACACAACTTGGTATCGCGAGAGGCCCCAAGAGGCCCCGAATCATGCCTGGGCCCAGCAAGAGCCCAAGAAGGCACAATAAGCACATGTGAAGCACCTGGGGTGAAATGAACGTGAATCTAACGCCAGGCCCACTGCCGCCACCTCTCCACCTGTTGATGAGGGGCGAGATCCCACAAAGCCACAGCTACCGTGGCATGTTCCAAAAACCTGAGGAACGGTCCTTCTCCTTCTCGGGAGGACTTCGGCGCTTGCAAACGACAGGGCCAGAAGAAAGTCAGACCAAGTGCGAAATCGCAGCGCACCAGACCGCATGCGGCAGCCTGTGGGTAGCAGGAGCGCCGAGCGTCCCTTCTGCCCTACAAGGTCGGCGGCCAACCTGACACAGCTAGAGCCTAATGGACGAATACCCTGTTGAACACCTGCATGCCCTCTGCACAGAAGCTAGCCATGGGTTGCTTACGCACAAACACTCAACAATCCGCTGCACACTCAAAAGCACAAGGGGCTCAGGGAACGGAACAAGAAGGAGCAAGAGTGACCCCAAACCTTGCGCTCTCCACAAAACTTGACTCAGTCCTAGCCACAGTGGAGAAGATAGGCGCAGTCCTGGACCACATCAGGACCACTTTAGAATCAAAAATAGACACAGTTGCATCCGACTTCACCCTAGAGCCGAACACCGAAAGCTATCGGACAAAGTCCAGACCAATATTCAAACCCTACTAGAACTGAAGCCAACCACCCGCAGCCACGCAGCAGCACTACAAGACATAATGGACCGAGTAAGCACGCTCGAAGACCGGCTGGAAGACGCGGAAGGCCACTCGCGTCGCAACAACATACGTGTAGTGGGCCTTCCAGAAGGAGAAGAGGGGCAAGACCTGGTCACATACGTCGAACACTGGCTGCGGAAACTTCTCCCGGAGGATGTCCTGTCACCCCAGTTCGTAGTGGAGCGAGCGCACCGGGTTCTGGCCCGCTGGCCACCCCTGAGTGCCAGGCCATGAACGCTGCTTTTTAAACTGCTCAACTACAGAGACTCAATGCTCAGGGAGACCCATAAACTTGCAGAAATAAAGGTGCAAAACCAACACGTCATGCTGTTCCCAGATTATACAATGCAAGTACAGAGACGCTGTGGTTCATTTTCAGACACAAAGCACCAACTCCGCTACTCCCTAATATTCCCAGCCAGACTGCGAGTAGTCACAAAAGGACATATGCGATTCTTTGATATGCCCTCTGAACCTGGGACTGGCTTGAAGAATCAGGACTATTAACGGGGCCCAAACCGCCCGCGGATCTGCTATCGCTGCCCCGAGGCAGGAGAAACCATCGCTGCGGCAGAGGAAGAAGCCCCAGGCAGGCAAGATCACAGGCAGCAATACCTGACATGGAACAGAAGATGATGGAATGACAGGAGGCCCTTCACGTGGCTGCATTTATCCGGGCCGCCTTGAAGACCTCCAAACCTGAGACGCGCTCAGCTCTCGCCCAGAGTTTGGCGGGGTCATCGCCGGCGTGATCCAAGGTTCGAGACTCCCTCCAGTTGCCGGACATCACGCCGAAGACGTCCGACGACATAATCTGAACAATGGACAATTAGTTTACTAAGAGTATCATTTTACTGTTTACACACCTTTTGCACGGCTTTATCTACACACCCTGGTCCAGCAAATGAACACTCAAGCGTGCAGCGCTCCCACCAAACATAGTCCGAATAGTACACACTCAGTTTTAAGCACCCTTCCCACCAGATCAGATGTGCTCATGGCCAAATCCCGAGTTAAAAAAAAAGGGATTCACTAATCACCCCTAGAAAAATACAGAGTTGAAAACCAACACACACACAGGTGCACAGCACGCAACCCCGAAGTTAGTCATATTCAGCATGACAGTTGCCATCATTTGGCCCCACAGTCTGGACGAGCATCGACTACAAGCTCGCCCTCATAAGGTTGTACACAACTCAGTTACATCCCCACTTCTTGTTCTGTTTGCCTCATCCCTAGAAGCCCTGACAACCTCAACCTACCCCACGCAGGGGGCCACAGACTGCGTGCATGGCACAGACCAAGATTCTGACATGGAATGTGAGGGGCATCCATAGACCCACCCGCAGAGATTCAGTGTACGCATATCTCTAAGGCAGGCACGCAAAAATAGTTTTTTTTTACAAGAAACACACCTCACTCAAACTGAGGCAGACACCGCCTCTGCAAACGCTGGAGGGGACAAGTGTATAGTACATATCACTCTTCCCAGGCACAGGGGCGCTGATATGGATAAGGGCAGGTGTCCCACAATCAGTAGAGGAAGTGGTCACAGACTCGGAGGGGAGATATGTATTTGTGAAAGGCAAACTGAATGGGCAAATGCTCCTTATAGGCTCCGTATATGCCCTGAATGTCGAGCGAACCTCATTCCTCAGGAGACTTACAGGAGTACTGGCCAGATGGAGCGGGCTCCCCTGGCTTATCGGAAAGGGACTTCAACTCAGTCTTAGATGTAGACTTAGATAGGTCATATCCACCCCTAACATGCACCACTGCAACATCCAACACGCAGGCCCTGACGGAGTGGCTAGTAAACTGGTCCCTGACAGACATATGGCGGGCCCTGAACCCCAACTCAGGAATCTACTCGTTTTACTGCCCAGTACATGACCTTCACGTCTGACTCGATCGCATAGTTGGGTCGCCTGCCCTCTTCCCACCCATCAAACACACCGAATACTTGGGGTGCACACATTCTGACCACAACCCACAGCTTTTGCACTCACATGGGACACAGGGCACACCCGATCCCCACATGGTGCATACAACCAGCAGCGCTGGAAGATCAGGCGTTCCGCTTCTCCCTCGGGACGTCCATACTAGAACACTTCGAGGCAAACGATCATTCCACAGAGGACTTCCTCCTTGAATGGGATGCCTTCAAGGTGTCCCTGAGAGGGCACGGCTTGGGGGCCACCTGGAACATACGCAAACAGCTGAATGATGCGCTCAGCAAAGTAGAAGGACAGTTGCTGGGTCAGAAGATAAAGCAGTCAGCAGGCAGCAAGGACACAAGATGGCTGGATACACTGTGGGCCAAACACGCTGACCTGCTAGAGCGGCTCCGCTGCCACAACTATGCGGCGCACTCAGCACGTACACACGCCACTGCGGACTGCGTGGGTAAAACACTAGTGTGGCAACTGTGCTAAGAGCAAAACACACCATCCCATAGGCACCATAAGAACTGAAGCAGGACAGGTTGTGTATACACAACATGAAATACACGCAACAATGACACGCCACTATACTACATTGTACCAATCCATGGGGTCCCATGAGGAGAGGCAACTTACAACATTTTTAGAGTCTGTGCATTTGCCTGAAGCAACGTTGGAGCAAAGGGAACTACTAAATGAGCATATGACACCAGAGGATACCCGAAGCGCAATAATGTCGCAGCGAATGGGAAAACCCCTGGCCCAGATGGATTTGCAGAGGAATTCTATAAGGCCTATACCACAACACTCACTCCCCACTTACATGTGCTGTATACAGCGGCACTGAGCGAGCAGCGACTCCACCCCTGAGAGAGGCGAATCTGGTGCCCAAGCCTGACAAAGACCCCATGGAACTGGGATTATACAGGCCACTAGCTCTTCTCAATGTTGATTATGAAATACTAGCGAAGCTACTAGCTGATAGACTCACACAGGTGGTCCCCACTCTGGTGCACACAGACCAGAACGGGTTTGTGCCTTCCAGGAGCACCTCATTAAACCTGAGGTGATTCTTTAGAATCGCCACCTACTCAAAAGCCCGCTGGCCGCGCGCAGGATGCCTGATATTAGATCTTGAGAAAGCTTTTGACTCCTTGGAATGGGGGTTCCTATTCGCGGTGCTGGAGAGATACAAACTGGGTGATTCCTTCCTAAGCATGGTAAGATTATTATATGACGCTCCAACCGTACGAGTGAAAACAGGCCCTTACATATCGGACCAAGTGAGCGTGCGGAGAGGGACCAGACAGGGATGCCCCCTCTCCCCGCTGCTATTTTCACTAGCTATTGAGCCACTGGCAGAGACACTTAGATCAGAGATAGGGGAGGGTATCTCACTAGGTGATGTCACGCACACACTATCTATATATGCAGATGATCTCTTGCTGTATATAAAAGACATCCATCAAATTCCCCAACAACTAGCACTCAGGTTGGAAAGATTTGCCACTATCTCGGGGCTGAGGGTGAACGTCTCCAAGTCCTGCTTATACTCCTTCAGCGAACACTGCGAATACCCGGGCTATGCACTCAACGGTGTGCAGGTGCAATGGTGCGCTGACACGTTCCGCTATCTCGGAATTTGCATATACCACAACCTGGCGGACCTGTTAGATGGTAGCCTAGGCAGAGCCCTAACCGCGATCCAATACCAGATGACATTCTGGAGTTCGCTCCCGTTGTCAGTGACGGGAAGGGTAGCCCTCACAAAGATGGTGATTCTGCCCTGACTTCTATATCACTTCACAAACCTCCCGCTTTATGCCCCCCCTCTTTCTTCCGCCCATTGGAAAAACTGGTCAAAGATTTTATATGGGGACACTCCAGACACCGCGTAGCGATAAAAAAACTCTATCTGTCCACAGATCAGGGAGGCCTTGCGGCCCTGAATCTAGAGCAATACTACCTGGCTGTGCAACTGCAGTGGGTGGCCAGGTGGCTAGCTGATTGCCACAGAGGAGACGCTGCAACCACACAGGCCCCCTTACACCTCTCAGAACTGATAGGACTCTTCCACCCCTGCTTAAAAGCCAAGCCACCAGACTCATTGCTGCTCAATGTAGCACACAGATGCTACCGCAAAGCGCTATATATCACCCGCGCAGTCACCCCATACGCTCCAGCCTTGCCACTGGAGGGGACACCCAGAGGCACAACAACCACCACAGCAGCGGAACTGCAGCACTGGCGAGTAGCAGGGGTTCAGGATATAGGAGACCTGTATCGCGAGGGTGCACTGATCCCGTACACTATGCTGGTAAAGGAAGATGAATTACCCCCGGGCTGTTTCTACTTCACCGCTCCCTCTTGGCGGCGCTCACCGCCAAATGGGGCGACTTGTCCACGGAACCAGTGACACACCTCACTGTACAATACATACATGTCATGGGACGGGGGGACACCTAATCAAATGGTTTGCTGCCTCGTTAAGACTCTACACAGCAGCCGACTTGTCGCCAGACGACAGCACTGGAAAGATGACATGGGACATCAATTCACAAACTTAGAATGGTCCTCGGTACTGACAAGCTCAATACAAATTCACAGGTACGCAAGCCTACGCCAAATTCAATTCTATATCGCCCACAGAGCATAGCTCACACCCGCAAAAATCAATCAATACTTCAAACGCCAGGATGCCGCTTGCCCCAGATGCTCACTCGCTGATGCAGACCTATTACTTATGATTTAGGGATGCCCTGCCCTACTAGACTACTGGAAAGTGGTAGCAGACACTCTGTCACAATGCACGGACAAAGTCCTCTTGCCCGAATGGCACACGCACATTCTGTACCTGTACCGGAGAAACTGTTACAACAAAGTCACTTCCAGGTTCCTGGACCTGGGGATGGCGGTAGCGAATAGGCTTATTACCAAAAGGTGGAAAGCCCCTGACCCCCCGCATAATAATGTGGAGAACTCTTGATGCTCACCTGGGCCAAAGCAGAGAGTGTTGCACTCCATTGAGAAGATACGCTAGGCATCCGTAAGGTCCCTATAGCCACTAACTGGGACACGATCTTGGCCGCACTGACCCTCATCCATAACTACGATATGCCATCCCCAAACCCAGTCACAGCTGTGCCTTAGAAACTTACAGCACAAATAGATAACGACATAAGTAAGCCACGTTAAGGAGAAAGTGAACAAAACGCACGCACATGCCCATTCCACAGTAGACCATAAATCACAGCCAAAATGCCAGTCACTCACACTAATCCAAGGAAAACAGTGACCAGGGTGACTACGCGCCAGCTTCGCAGTTCAGTTTTATACCCCATTATGTGTTAATTTGTCACTGTTCCATTATAACTCTCTTCCACAGTTCATGCTGTTCTAAACACCACACAATCAAAACACGGAAGTAGAGCACATGCCTCAATAACTCCAGAAGGGTTGTGTTAATCTATAAATCACATGATAGTTTATCAACTGTAAATGATATTGAGCGATGCATATCGGGACTGCAAAGTAATTGACAAACAAATGCTAAACCTGATAAATGTATGTACAATGATGAGATGCTCGCCAGAAGATCTTTGTAACAAGTAACTACATAACACAACAATTTGAATAATCTGCACAGCTCATGTAAACTTGAAAAATTAATAAAAAACATTAAAAAAAAAAAGACGCTTGGCCACTCTATATGTCGCAATGGCTGATGCACTTACAACCCGGGAGAATGGATTCCGAAGGTTGTAGGGGTGCCCCGCTCATGCAGGGGCACCCTCACACTTAGAACCAAGCACACTGCCTTCAGGTTTGAAAGGCCGGCCTTAGGGATGGCATATAGGTTTTAAGTGTAGTGACCTCAGATATAAGAAAACTTATATCTGTTGTAAGTGGTGTTAGCACCAGCTTACACAGGCTGCAATGGCAGGTCATAAGTCACAATTTGAGTGGTCTCTCATGGGTGGCATAATACATGCTTCAGCCATTGGAAGACCCCTGGTGTACCTATGCCCTAGGTACCTGGGTACCATATACTAGGGACCTAGAAGGGTACACCAGTAGCCACTCTGGAGTGTACCTAACTATTCACCATGTCCAATTTAGAAGAAAGCACAGAGGCTTGGGTCCTGGTTAGCAGGGTCCCAGCCAGACTAGTCAGAAACAGCATCACACCAGGCAAAAAGTGGGGGTAACCATAAAAGCAGATCCTACTTTCCTACAGGATATCTTTTAGTATTTGTTTTGTGGGTTTCTGAGAGCTAGTACTAGCCTCTTTAAGGGTTTCTTAAACATCTCTGACTTCTATCTCTGCTATGTTAGGGGGGTGGTTATGCTCTTTTACATTTATCACAGTAGTTTCCCTTGTTGCTGCCCTCCCATAACATGCATTGGAATAGTATTTGGTGCATTTCCAATTAATCTTATCAGCTGTTTGTTTTTATTGGATATAGATATATCCCATGTAGCATAGTAAAAGTTTCCCTTTTTGCGATGTTATAAATTTTGCACCTTTAGTCATTTTGATATTTGAACTGTGATGAGAAATTTATATAGAAAATGTTAAATACATTTTACATGCATTTATTGTATTAAAAACAGTAACATTTTTAAATATTCTCACATGTTTAGGATTGTAGATAATTTTGGCTTTTGTGAAGCTTTCCCTTGTTCTTTGGACGCAGTACTTGGGTTTTTTCTGTTGAAGAAAAATATATTTTTATTTATTTTGTTTAATAGTAATTTTCATTTTTTGGGGAGTGGGTATGTAGGGGGGCTTTCTGGTTGGGAGTTTTAATGATTGGATTAGTAGTTATTTAATTTATAATTCATTTGCAGCAGTTTCTTGGATGTTGTTTGTAGTTGAATTGAGTTTGGATAATCTGTAGAGGAGATATAGTTTATAAGAATATTAGGTTACTTATTTAGTTTATTTAAGATTAGTTTAGTTTAATTTTTTAACATTATGAAATACGTTTTATATTTTACTTTCTTTGTAAAGTTGAATTCGAAGTTTTAGATGTGGCATTGTGATGTTCTGGAAGAAATCCGTAAGAGCTTCGGCTTGTTCTGGATTTTGGTGGTATAAAACAGATTTATGTTGACTTCTGATTTGTTTTTATAGTGTTTATTTAATTGCACTTTAATTTTTATTGATTGATTTGGTGTGTAGTTATTTTTTATTGGATTTTAAAGCTTAGGTTTAAATTGTTTTGGCAGTTGTTTCCTTATTTGGAAAACGCTAATTAATGTTAAATAATGGTTTATTTTGTTATATGTTTGTGTTTAGTAATATGTAAGTATTTCTTTTATTAGATAATGTAGTAAATGTATCAAATATGTATTTTTATTTAGTTAATTTGTTTGTTAAATGTATTAATTTGGTGATGATAGTAAGGTTAAATATTGTGTAGTGGTGTTTTCTTTCAGTATTTAATTTATTTTTAGTTAGTTTATTAATTTGTGTGTGTGTGGAATATATTTTATATTATTAATATTATGGGGCCGAATACAATGCGGCCCGTAAAGGCTCCGACCAATAGTCCGAGCCTTCAGGGCCGCATCGTAAAGGCTGCTCGGTTATTCCGGCTGCCTTCCGATGGGCTCCAGGAGCCTGTTGGCCAGTCGGAAGCCGGCCAGTAATCTCAAGGGTGGGCCTTTCCGCCCTTGCCATTACGATGCACTGTTTCCAGCATGGTTTCCATGCCGGCCTGTCCGACATGGAAACCATGTCGGAAAGCGTGCTTGGGAGCCCCCAGCAGGGCCCCTTTGTGTTTGCGGCCTCCGGTTGGGGGCTGAGGGTGATCCGTTCACCCCATGGCAGGCACCTTGAGGTGCCTGCCATGGGGTGCAGGGATGAACTGCACCTCCCTTTTATCAATGGGAGCTTGTGTTTCAGCCGGTTTACGGCCGTAACACGAGCTCCCATTGAGAAAATGGAGCATGCAATTGAACAGTGTTCGGTCGCATTGTAATGAGCCGGTCAGTCCCAGGACCGAGTCGGGCAGAAGCAATTCTGCCTGACATCGAAATCGGCCCCTACATGTTTTTTAAAAATTATTATTAAGGTGTCGATATTTGTGTTTGTACGATAATAATGTGGTCTATATTTTTGTTTTCGATATTTTTGTTGTTTTGTATGTTTATTTAACCGTTTCGCTGTTAGGCCTAATCCCCCCTCCCACCCCACCCCCCATGCTAAGCCTTTTCTTGGCTATTTGGGGTAGTTCGCGCTTAGGCCCCTGTAACATTTGGGCCACATAAGGTATCCACACCAAATTTGCGTCCTTTTCTTCCAACATCATGGGGATTTTAGAGGTACCCAGGGTTTGTGGATTCCCCTGGAGGGGACCCAGAAATTAGCCAAAATACAGTTACATTTCTGGGTCCCCTCCAGGGGAATCCACAAACCCTGGGTACCTCTAAAATCCCCATGATGTTGGAAGAAAAGGAGTCAAATTTGTCATGGATACCTTATGTGGACAAAATGCTTTACACAGTTTTGCCATTTTACTGGGACATAGCCTATTAATGCTACTTTTTGTGCTTTCAACCTCCTTCTAGTTAGTGGTAGAAATGGGTGTGAAAGCAATAATGGATCCCAGAAAGCTATACATTTCTGAAACGTAGACAAAATTCTGAATTCAGCAGGGGTCATTTCTGTAGATATTTCTTTTTTAAAGAAACTAACAGTGGAAAATAAGAAATATTGAAAAAGTTGAAAAAAACAGCCATTTGTCCCAACGTTTTCACCTGTAACTTCTTCTAAGTATGACAAATTTTTTAAAGCAATATACCGTTACATCCGCTGGACCCTCTGGTTGTGGGGATATATAGGACTTGTAGGTTCACCAAGAACCCGAGGAACCCAGAGCCAATAACTGAGCTGCATCTTTCAATGGTTTTTCATTGTGTACCGGGTATATAGCAATTCATTTGGTAAAATATAAAGAGTGAAAAAATAGGTATCAAGGACACCTATGTATTTCCGAAATGGGAACAAAATATAGAGTTTAGAAGCAGTAGTTATTTGCACATGTTCGAAATTGTGGGTACCCATACTAGCATGTGAATTATAGAACATTTTTCAAAGTGACTTCTTTTTACACATTGTCTTATATTTGGAAGGCAGAAATGCATAGAAAGTCAATAGGTAATAACAGTTGCTCTGCAATTCTGTGTTTCCCTAAGTCTGCCGATAAAAATAGTACCTCACTTGTGTGCGTATGCCTAGTGCCCGCGACAGGAAACGGGCCAAAACGCAACCGGGACACACCACATTTTTACAGTGAAAACTGACCCTTTTTTTGAAAAGTGCCTAGCTGTGGATTTTGAACCCTAGCTCTGCCAGCACCTAGGGAAAGCTAGCATTCCTACACATTTTTGAAGACTAGACACTCAGTGAAATCCAGGATGGGGTGACTTGTGTGACTCTTACCAGGCTCTGTTACCCAGAATCCCTTGCAAACTTCAAACTTTGTAAAAAAAACAACACATTTTCCTCACATTTCTGTGATGTAAAGTTCTGGAATCTGTGTGGATCCACACAATTCCACTCAACCCTCATTCCCCAAAGTCTCTCGATAAAAATGGTACCTCCTTTGTGTGGGTCGGTCTAGTGCCCGCGACAGGAAACGGGTCAAAACGCAACGTGGATACACCACATTTTTACAGTGAAAACTGACCCTTTTTTCAAAGTGCCTCGCTGTGGATTTTGAACCCTAGCGAAACCTAGCAAACCTATACATTTATGAACACTAGACACCCAGGGGAATCCAGGATGGGGTGGCTTGTGTGGCTCTCACCAGGTTCTGTTACCCAGAATACCTTGCAAACCTCAAACTTTCTAAAAAAAACACATTTTCCTCACATTTCTGTGATGGAAAGTTCTGGAATCTGTGTGGATCCACAAACTTCCACCCACCCCGCATTCCCCAAAGTTTCCTGATAAAAATGGTACTTCACCTGTGTGAGTAGGCCTAGTGCCCGTTACAAGAAACAGCCCACAACGCAACGTGGAGACATCACATTTTTCCAGTGAAAATTGACCTTTTTTTTTTGTGCAAAGTTTCTAACTGTGGATTTTGAACCCTAGCTCAGCCGGCACCTAAGGAAACCTACAAAACCTATAAATGTTTGAAAGCTAGACACCCAGGGGAATCCAGGATGGGGTGACTTGTGTGGCTCTCACCAGGTTCTGTTACCCAGAATCCCTAGGAAACCTCAAACTTTGTAAAAAAAAACATATTTTCTTCACTTTTCCGTGATTCAAAATTCAGGAATCTGTGTGGATCCACAAACTTCCCCCTACCCCGCATTCCCCAAAGTCTTCTGATAAAAATGGTACCTCATTGTGTGGGTAGGCCTAGTGCCCGCGACAGGAAACGGGCCCCCGATCTGCCCCCACCAGGGCGGCAAAAAGCCCACTAGGCACTGGCCTTTTTTCACAATGTGCCTAGCTGTGGATTTTGAATCCTTTTCAAACTTCAAATTTTCGTTAAAAAAACACATTTTCCTCACATTTCTGTGATGGAAAGTTCTGGAATCTGATTGTATCCAAAAACTTCTACCCACCCCGCATTCCCCAAAGTTTCCTGATAAAAATGGTACTTCACTTGTGTGGGTAGGACTTGTGCCTGTGACAAGAAACGGGCCAAAACGCAACGTGGACAAACCACATTTTTTCAGTGAAAACTGACCATTTATTTGCAAAGTGCCTAGCTGTGGATTTTGAACCCTAGCTCTGCCGGCACCTAGGGAAACCTAGGAAAACTGCACATTTTTAAAACTAGACACCCAGGGAAATCCAGGATGGGGTGATTTGTGTGGCTCTCACCAGGTTCTGTTACCCAGAATCCCTTGCAAACCTCAAACCTTGTAAAAGAAAACACATTTTCCTCACATTTCTGTGATGGAAAGTTCTGGAATCTGCATGGATACACAAACTTCCACCCACCCCGCATTCCCCAAAGTTTCCTGATAAAAATGGTACTTCACTTGTGTGGGTAGGCCTAGTGCCCGTGACAAGAATCAGCCCACAACGCAACGTGCAAGTCCCCTGCCTCGGCCAGGACACTGCTCTCCCAGGCGCGTAGCACCACCTTAGTGCCTCTGCCTCTCATGCCGAGCCGACCCCGGTTTGAGGCCGGCCCCACCCTGCTTTTCTGCCACTCCTGCTCATTTTTTCAATTACTGCATTCTCTGCCTGGAATTCCCTCTTGGCCTTATTTAGCATTCCTCTGCTTTATTTGGGCTCATTGGTAGTCTTGGTAGACTCCTCTATGCCCGTTCCTCGCTGCCCTCTTTTTTCCTGCCTTTCCCTGCCACTGCTGCCCCTCCCCCCGCTGGTTCCCGCTCCCAGCTGCGTCTCCCTTCCTCCTTCCCTATTTAATGGCGGCTGCGCGCAGCTGTTGCGCCGTTGGTGCACCAAAGGTGCGCCAAAGGCAGGCCTGTCTGCGCCCGTCCATGCCCGTCCGCGACCTGACCGCGACCAGCGCCAGGACCCCTGGTCCTCCGGCCCACCAGCACTGCACCTCCTCGGCTCTCCACGAACTCAACGCTGGTAAGAACGTCAACTGCAAGCTCTCCTTATCTCTCGACACCCAGGGACCCTTCCCCTGCCGTCACTGCCACCATCCCTTCACCTTCGCCGACACCCATAACCCACCACCTCCCTCCAGCAACAACTCCATTGCACCCCAAACCCTGAGATGCATCCTCCTCAACGTACGCTCCCTCCACAAACACACCACAGAAATCTGGGAGCTCCTCGAAAGCTTGCCCCGACATCGCCTTCCTCACCGAAACCTGGACGAACACCACCTCCGGCCCAGACATCTCGATCACCATCTCTGAAGTATACAAGTTCATCCGTAAGGATCGCCCCAACTGCCCCGGGGGAGGCATCACCATCGCTCACAAGACCAATCTCCGACCGAGCACATATTCAGACGGGCCCACAGACCTAATGGAACACCTCCATTTCAAGATCCAGACCAACAGTCCTCCACCCTCCGAGTCACCCTCATCTACAGCCCCCCCAGACCCCGTGACCCTTTCTCCGACTCCATCACAGACATCATCATGCCACATGCCATCACCTCCACCGACTTCACGCTACTAGGAGACCTCAACTTCCACCTCGACAACCGCTTGAACCCCAACTCCGCCGCCCTACTGAACAACCTCCACACCATTGGACTCAAGCAGATCGTACCCGAACCAACGCACTCAGGCGGGCACATCCTCGATCCGGTTTTCACAGCAGGGAACTCCGTCACCTTCAGCCACATCTCTGTTCTCCCATGGCCGGACCACCGCTGTGTTCACTTCACCTTCAAATCCAACATCTTCCGCAAACGCCCGCAGCAGCTCCAATGCAGGAGCTGGAACAAGATCTCCGACGACCAGCTTGCAACCGCCCTCAGCAGCTCTGCTCCCACCACCTCAGACGATGACCCCACCACCGTCGTCGGCGCGTTACACAACTGGATCACCAACTACGCCAACACCATTGTCCCCCTCAAGAAAACTTCCAAACCCCACTCCAAGAAAGCCAGCTGGTTTTCCACCAAACTTCGAGACTCCAGACGCACCTGCAGACGACTCGAAAAACTGTGGAGAAACTCCAAAACCACGACTGACCTCAACAACTTCAAAACAGCTACTGCGGCCCACCACAAGCTCATCAGACTCTCCAGGAAGGAAGCACTTCAGGACAGAATCGCCACCAACACCCACAACAGCAAGGAACTCTTCGGCATCATCAAAGAGTTCGCCCAACCCAACAGCGAGACCACCGACATTGCACCCTCCCAGGACCTCTGTGACAGACTCGGCGCTTTCCTCCATCACAAAATCAAGACCATCTACGACAACTTTGACGTCAACAACCCCCATGAGGAACCCCCTCCCATACCGCCCAGGTGCACGCAACCGACGCTTAACAGCTGGACCGCCCTCAGCTTCGAAAACACTGAGGATAATGAAGAGCACCCACTCCGGGGCCCCCATGTACCACTGCCCCCACCACATCTACCGCAAAGTCGCAGACTTCATCGCCCCCAAACTTCAACGCATCATCAACCGATCCTTAGAGACCGCCTCCTTCCCCAATGACTGGAAACACGCCTCTCCTGAAAAATCCTTCAGCGGATCCCACCGACCTCAAGAATTTCAGACTGATCTCCCTTATCCAGCCAAAGTCATGGAAAAAAACGTCAACAGCCAAATCGCTGTTTTCATCAAAGAGAACAACATCCTCGACCACTCCCAATCAGGGTTCAGGAAGAACCACAGCACCGAAACCACACTCCTCGCAGCAACAGATGACATCCGCGCCCTCCTCGACAGAGGAGAGACCGTGGCCCTCGTCCTCCTCGACCTCTCCGCGGCCTTCAACACTGTCTCGCACCGCACCCTAGCCCTCAGACTCCATGATGCGGGAATCCGGAACAAGGCCCTCAACTGGATCCTCACTTTCCTCTCCGGCAGTACACAACGAGTCAGACTCCCTCCATGCCTCTCAGAACCGACTCCAACCCCCTGCGGAGTCCCACAGGGATCATCCATTAGCCCGACCCTGTTCAACATCTACATGACCCCGCTCGCAGCCCTCGTCAGAGTACACGGACTCAACATCACATCATGTGCAGACGACACCCAACTCATCCTCTCCCTATCCAACGAACCCAAAACCGCCAAACTCAACTTTCAAGACGGAATTGCAGCCGTCGCCAGATGGATGAAGAGCAGCTGCCTTCAACTCAACACGACAAAACAGAGATACTCATCATGGGCCCACACCCCAATGCCTGGAACGACACCTGGTGGCCCCCCGCCCTCGGAGATGCCCCCACCAACCATGCACCCAACCTCGGGATCATCCTGGACTCCAAACTCAAAATGGACCGCCAGGTCAACTCCATCACCTCCTCCTGCTACCACACCCTCTGCCTACTCCGCAAGACCTTCAAGTGGATCCCCCCGAACACAGTAAAATGGTCACGCCCTCATCAGCAGCAGACTGGACTACGGCAATGCACTCTACGCCAGGATCAACAAGAACCTCACCCGTAAACTCCAGAACGCCGCCACCAGACTAGTCCTCAACCTACCACGTCACTGCCATGTCAGCCAACACCTGCGGACCCTACATTGGCTCCCCGTTGAGAAGAGAATCACCTTCAAGCTCCTTACCCATGCACACAAGGCCCTACACAACGCCGGACCCACCAACCTGAACAACCGCCTCGCATTCCACGCACCCCAGCGCTCTCTCTGCTCAGCCCAACTCTCCCCCGCAACTGTACCTCAGATCAAGAAAAGCAGAACAGGGGGGCGGTCCTTCTCCCTCCTTAAAGGCCAAGGCATGGAACTCCCTCCCACTCCACCTCCGACAGACTACATCACTCCACAAGTTCCTAAAGGACCTCAAGACCTGTCTCTTCGATGGAACACAGTGAACCTGCCGGACCTGCGGAACTATCCCCCGGCCCCCCTCTCCCTCAGTGCCTTCAGACCCATTCCGGGTGAGTAGCCAGCGCTTTATAAACCGATTAATTGATTGAACATTGACACATCACATTTTTCCAGTGAAAACTGACCTTTTTTTTTTGCAAATTGTCTAACTGTGGATTTTGAACCCTAGCTCAGCCTGCACCTAAGGAAACCTAGAAAACATATACATTTTTGAAAACTAGACACCCAGGGGAATCCAGGATGGGGTGACTTGTGTGGCTCTCATCAGGTTCTGTTACCCAGATTCCCTTGGAAACCTCAAACTTTGTAAAAAAAACAACCACATTTTCCTCACATTTCTGTGACGCAAAGTTCGGCAATCTGCGTCTTCTGATAAAAATGGTATCTCACTTGTGTGGGTAGGCCTAGTGCCTGCGACAGGAAACAGGCCAAAATGCAACATGGACAAACCACAGTTTTACAGTGAAAACTGGCCCTTTTTTTGCAAAGTGCCTAGCTGTGGATATTGAACCCTAGCTCTGGTGGCACCCAGGGAAACCCAGCAAACCTATACATTTCTTAAAGTAAGACACCCAGGGGAATCCAGGATGGGGTGACTTGTGTGGCTCTCACCAGGTTCTGTTACCCAGAATCCCTTGCAAATCTCAAACTTTGTAAAAAAAAAAAAAAAAAAATTCTTCACATTTCTGTGATGGAAAGTTCTGGAATCTGCGTGGATCCACAAACTTCCACCCATCTGGCATTCTCCAAAGTCTCCCGATAAAAATGGTACCTCACTTGTGTGGGTGGGCCAAGTACCCGCGACAGACAAGGGCCCAAAACATATTGTGGAGATATCAAAATTACCAATCACAAAACGACCTGGCCTTGCAAGGGGGGCAACTGGGTTTTTGGCCCCGGGCTCGGTGGCCATCTAGGGAAACCTACAATACCCACACATGTCTGTAAACTAGACACCCTGGGGAGTTCAGGGAGGTATGGGTTGTGTGGATCCCCCAATGTTTTTATACCCAGAATCCCCTCCAAACCTCAAATTAACTGGAAAAAAAATCAAAATTTTCTCAAATTTCTGTGTGGGAAAGTTGTGGGATCACCGGAATGACACAAATTTCCTTCCCCCCAGCATTCCCTCAGGTCTCCCGATACAAATGGTACCTTACTCGTGTGGGTGGGCCAAGTAGCCGTGACAGGCAAGGATCAAAAACGTATTGTGGAGGCATCAAAATTACCTATCACAAAATTACCTGGTTTTGCAAGGGGGAGCACCTGGTTTTTTGGCCCCAGGCTCGGTGGCCATCTAGGGAAACCTACCAAACCCACACATGTCTGAAAACTAGACACCCTGGGGAGTCCAGGGAGGTATGGCTTGCGTGGATCCCCTAACATTTTCCTACCCAGAATCCCATGCAAACCTCAAATTTAGCTGAAAAATCACTTTTTCCACACATTTTTGTGTGGGATCACCATGCGGGCACAAATGTACTACCACCCAGCTTTCCCCTTGGTCTTCCGAGTAGAATGATACCTCACTTGTGTGGCTGTACCATGCAGAATCGGCTAAAACATATATTTTTTAAAGTGTAGAGCTTAGAATTCAATGTGCTTTACCCTTAATCCCTATGTTTTTGGCCCTTCCCAGTCACAGGCCCTTGGCCCACCCACACAAGTGAGGTATCATTTTACTCGGAGACTGAGGGGAACGCTGTGTGGTAGGACATTTGTGCCGTCATGGTGATCCCACACAAAAATGTGTGAAAAAAGTGATTTTTTTTCAGCTAAATTTGAGGTTTGCAGGGGATTCTGTGTAGGAAAACGTTGGGGGATCCACGCAAGCCATACCTCACTGGACTCCCCAGCATGTCTAGTTTTTAGAAACATGTGGGCTTGGTAGGTTTCTCTAGATGGCTGCCGAACCCGGGGCCAAAAACCCAGGTGCCCCCCTTGCAAAACTAGGTCGTTTTGTGATAGGTAATTTTGATGTCTCTACAATATGTTTTGGGCCCTTGCCTGTCACGGGTACTTGGCCCACCCACATGAGTGTAGTACCATTGTTATCGGGAGACCTGGGGGAACACTGGGTGGTAGGAAATTTGTGTCAGCCCAGTGATCCCACAACTTTCCCTCACAGAAATGTGAGAAAAATTTGATTTTTTCAGCTAAATTTCAGGTTTGCAGGGGATTCTGTGTAGGAAAACGATGGGGGATCCATGCAACCTATACCTCCCTGGACTCCCCAGGGTGTCTAGTTTTCAGAAACGTGTAGATTTGGTAGGTTCTCTAGATGGCTGCCGAGCCCGGGGCAAAAAAAACAGGTGCCCCCCTTGCAAAACCAGGTTGTTTTGTGATAGGTAATTTTGAAGTCTCCACAGTACGATTTGGGCCATTTCCTGTTGTGACCAGTATGCCTACCCACACAAGTGAGGTACCATTTTTATCGAAAGACCTGGGAGAACGCTGGGTGGTAGGAAATTTGTGGTGGCCTGGTGATCCCACAACCCTCCCACACAGAAATGAGAGGAAAATTAGATTTTTTTCAGCTAAATTTTAGCTTTGCAGGGGATTCTGGGTTCTGCCCCAATGTTTTCCTACCCAGAATCCCCAGAAAACCTCAAATTTAGCTACAAAAATCACATTTTCCTCACATTTCTGGCTGGAATCACCGAGCCGGCACAAATGTCCTACCACTCAGCGTTCCCCTCAGTCTCCTGAGTAAAATGATACCTCACTTGTGTGGGTGGGCCAAGGGCCTGTGGCTGGGAAGGGCAAAAAACATAGGGATTGAGGGTATAGCACAGCAAACATTAAGTGCTATATTTTTTTTAAATACGTTTTTAGGAGATTCTGCATTGGACACCCACACAAGTGAGGTATCATTTTTATTGGGAGACCAAGTGGAGCGCTGGGTGGTAGGACAGTTTTGCCGGCGCGGTGATCCCACACAAAAATGTAAGGAAAATGTGATTATTTTAGCTAAATTTGAGGTTTGCAGGGGATTCTGGGTAGGAAAACATTGGGGGATCCACGCAAGTCACACATGCCTGGACTCCCCCTGTTGTTTAGTTTTCAGAAATATCTGGGTTTAGTAGGTTTCCCTAGAAGGCCGCCAAGCCCAGGACCAAAAATGCATGTGCTCCCCTTGCAAAACCAGGTTGTTTTCTGATAGATAATTTTGATGTCTCCGCAATACGTTTTAGGCCCTTGCCTGTCGCAGGTGCTTGGCCCACCCACACAAGTGAGGTACCATTTTTATCGAGAGACCTGGGGGAACGCAGGGTGGTACAAAATGTGTGCCAGCCCGGTGATCCTACTACTTTCCCACACAGTAATGTGATTTTTTCCAGCTAAATTTGAGGTTTGCAGGAGATTCTGGGTAGGAAAACGTTAGGGAATCCATGCAAGTCACACGTCCCTGGACCGCCCCCCGGGTATCTAGTTTTCAGAAATGTCTGGGATTGGTAGGATTCCCTAGATGGCTGCCGAGCCCAAGATCAAAAACGCAGGTGACTCCCTCGGAAAACAAGGTCTTTTTGTAATCGATAATTTTGAAGTCTCCACAGTACATTTTGGGCCATTTCCTGCCATGGGCACTAGGCCTACCAACGCAAGTAAGGTACCATTTTTATCAGGAGATCAGGAGAATTTGGGGCATGCTGGGTTGGTGGACGTTTGTTGCTCCCCTTAGATTCCAGAACTTTCCATCACAGAAATGTGAGGAAAATGTGTTTTTATTCCCAAAGTATGAGGTTTGCAAGGGATTCTGGGTAACAGAACCTGGTGAGAGCTACACAAGTTGCCCCATCCTGGATTTCCCTGGATGTCTACTTTTCAAAAATGTATATGTTTGCTAGGTTTCCTTAGGTGCCGGCAGAGGTAGGGTCCAAAATCCACAGCTAGGCAAATTGAGGAAAAAGGGTCAGTTTTCACTGGAAAAATGTGATGTGTCCACGTTGCGTTTTGGGCCATTTCCTGTTGCGGGTACTAGGCCTACCCACAACTAGTGAGGTACCATTTTAATCTGGAGACTTTGGGGAATGCTGGGTGGGTAGAAGTTTGTGGATCAGCGCATATTCCAGAACTTTCCATCACAGAAATGTGAAGAAAATTGTTTTTTTTCCCAAAGTTTAAGGATTGCAAGGGCTTCTGGGTAACAGAACCTGGTGAGTGCCACACAAGTAACCACATCCTGGATTTCCCTGGGTGTCTAGTTTTTAAAAATGTATATGTTTGCTAGATTTCCTTAGGTTCCGGATGAGCTAGGGTCCAAAATCCACAGCTAGGCACATTGCCAAGAAAGGGTCAGTTTTCACTGGAAAAATGTGATGTGTCCACGTTGCGTTTTGGGCCGTTTCCTGTTGCTGGCACTAGGCCTACCCACACAAGTGAGGTACCATTTTTATTGGTAGACTTGGGGGAATGCTGAGTTGGTGGAAATTTGTTGCTCCCCTTAGATTCCAGAACTATCTATTACAGAAATGTGAGGAAAATGTGCTTTTCTTTTTACTAAGTTTGAAGTTTGCAAGGGATTCTGGGTAAAAGAACCTGGTGAGAGGCACACAAGTCACCCCAACCTGGATTCCCCTTGGTGTCTAGTTTTCAAAAATGTACAGGTTTGCTAGGTTTCCCTAGGTGCCGGCTGTGCTAGGCCCAAAATCCACAGCTAGGCACATTGTGAAAAAAGGCCAGTGCCTAGTGGGCTTTTTGCCGGCCTGGGGGGGGGCATATTGGGGGCTGTTGCCCCAATATGCCCCCAAGGGGGGCAGAAAGACTGTGGCTATTTTTTTTTTGCGGGGGCATTGGTATACCAATTCTGGGCAGCCACCACCCCTACCTATAAAAAAGCCAGCGTAATCCCTGGTGCCTAGTGGGCTCTCTGCCCCCCCGGTTGGGCAGATCAGGGGCTATTGCCCCCATCTGCCTCCTGGGGGCACAGAAAGGCTGTGGCAATTTTTGGGGGGGATTTGGGGAATTGGCATGCCCATTCTGGGAAGCCCCTACCCCAGAACTTTGAAAAAAACAAATCCCTGGTGCTTAGTGGGCTTTTTGCCCCCCCGGGGTGCAGATAAGGGGCTATTGCCCCCATCAGCCTCCTGTGGGGGTCAAAAGGCTCTGGCATTTTTGTTTGGGGTGGGGGCATTGGCATGCCTATTCTAGGCAGCCCCCTACATATTAAAATAATAATAATCCCTGGTGCCTAGTGGGTTTTCTGCCCCCCGGGGGTCAGATCAGGGGCTACTGTCCCCATCTGCCTCCTGGGAGGGCAGAAAGACTGTGGCAATTTTTTAGGGTGGGGGCATTGGGATGCCCGTTCTGGGCAGCCCCCAACCCTAGGTATACAAAAATAAGCATAATCCCTGGTGCCTAGTGGGCTTTCTGCTCCCCGAGGGGCATATCAGGGGCCACTGCCCCATCTGCCTCCTCGGGGGCAGAAAGACTGTAGCATTTTTTTGGGGGTGGGGGCACTGAGATGCCCATTCTGGGCAGCCCCCACCCCTACGTATAAAAAAAAGAAATCCCTGGTGCCTAGTGGGCTTTCTGCCCCCTGGGGGGCAGATCAGGGGCTATTGCCCCCATCTGCATCCTGTGGAGGCAGACAGTCTTTTGCCTTTTTTGGGGGAACAGGGTGGGGGCATTGGCATGCCCATTCTGGGCTGTCCCCACCCCTGGCCTATAAAAAAAGAATCCCTGGCATCTAGGGTGCTTTCTGCCCCCCTGGGCTACTGCCCCCATCTGCCCCCCGGGGGGCAGAAAGACTGGCTGTGGTAAAATTAAATGGGGGGAGCAAAGGCCCTTGCCCAAGGGGCTGCTCCCCCCTCCCTGGTGGCTAGTGGGTGGATCCCTGCTTCGGGATCACCCTCCTGAGGTGATCCCCAAGCAGGGATCTACTAGGGAAGGGTACCATTAGAAAAGGGAGATTCTGCCCTTTCCAACGATACCTCTCCCATGTGTTTTGGTGCTCGGGGGCTAAGTTTCAGTTTCATTTTCAATGCAATGACAACAGCACGCCATGCGCGCGATCGTCATTGCATTAAAAATAAAAAAATGGCCTCAGGAGGTTGGGGAAGCTCTTCCCCACCTCCCGAAGCCAACAAAAAAAAGGAAATCCCTCTGCTGTCTCCAGCAGAGGGATTTTGTGTGACTGTGCTCATGACGGAATGGTTTCGTCATGAGCACATGAGCACTGGTGCTCATGACAGAACCATTCCGTCATGAGCACTGAAGGGGTCAATGATAACGATATTTTTGTTTACGATATTTGTGTTTTCAATATTAGATGTATTGATGTTTTTACTGACGATATTTTTTATTCAATATTTGTGTATTTTTCAAAATAAATATAGGATGTCGAGATTTTTATCGTCTATTAGTGTGTCGATAATTTTGTCGTTCGATTTTAGCAGTGTTGACATTGTCATTGATCCATTTTGAAAATTACAGCAATCGATAAAATGGAGCACCAGGGAGTAACAATAGTACTAACTGAAACACTATGAACAAAATTGGATTCTTCTAAAAAGTCTGTATCGAAGACTGCAGGTTTAGAAAAGTGTTTATGTGTGTGTAAAAACTTTCAAGTTATTTTGCAATGTAATTTGAATGTAGAGGAAGGATTAGTAAATGGTGCTATGGGCAAAAGTTATTGATTTCGTAAATTTTTCAAACAGGGATCAGATAGAATTCTTGGTTGTCAAATTTGATCAGACTGATGGAGCAAAGCAGATTGGGCATTGTGTTATACGTTTTTTGCTTTTAAAGGATTTGCATGTCCGACGACAACAGTTCCCAGTGTCCCTAGCGTATGCTGTAACTATCCACAAATCTCAAGGTTTAAGAATAGATAGAGCTTATGTGAATAAAAGTAGTAGTGTGTTTAAAGAAGGAATGGCATATGTTGCATTGTCTTGAGTAAGAACATTTTCTGGTTTGTATTTGATGGAATTTGATGACAAAAAAGTTAGTGCCAAAGGAAGTTGTGTTAGAGAGTACAGTTGTTTAAGTCTATATGCTCCTCATTTAGGTCAATATCCTATTAATGAGAAACAGATGATATGCCCAAAACGGAAGCATACAAAACACTCAATTGAAGTTCAAGATGAGAAAGGAAACCAGAGCAAACTACAAGATGCTAAAAAGAAAAAATTGGAAACTGAGGGAAATATTGTTGGACATTGGTTAGAAATCAGTTCAGGTATCAACCACTATGCAAATGTGGTTCTCAATGTAGTGTTTTATTTACCACATCTTGTTAATCAAATTGGACAAAACCGTGAAAAAAGGTTCGATTCTGCACTGTACCATTTACTCCAACGTTTACTGAGTGACAGAAGTTTAATACATTCTGCTTCATGCATTCAAGATCTTTTGGATACATGTAGCGGATCAGTAATATTTAGCCTCAACATACAACAAGATGCAAAAGAATTTATAATGTACACGTTTGGAGTTTTAGCAGAAGAAGAAGTAGATATTTATTACGTGTTTGGACTAATTTACAAATGGGATCATAACTGTGAAGACTACTCCTTTACATCTACCACCGAAATTAATGCTGAACAATTCCTATACTTAGCCCTACCAGATTGCAAAACAGTGTCTTTTAACAAATTGATTAAAGCAGCAGGCTAAAATATGACCTGTTCACACTGCAGATCAGAGATGATGTCTACATTGCAAATACAAACCAGTGGAAAGTACCTCACAATAATGCTGCAACAATGCAGAACAGATGGATCTAAGTTGGAAACTGAAATTATGAACTTCAAAGCAGGTCAAATATCTATTTTCGGAAGAACTTACACAACACCCTTGACCCTGTTCCAGGCAGGTCACTCCCCACGCCGCGCAGCTCCACCTGACTGCGCCCGTGCTCCTGTGCCCAGCTGCTGCCGAGTGCCGAGTTCGAGGCCCGCCTCCACCCGCAGGCTACCACCTGCGCCTCATCCCTGGTGGCCAGTGGTAGGCCGTAGGTCTGCCTTTCAGTAATTTCATTGTATTTTGTATTTTGTTTACTTTTCTGTGACCGTTTTTTCCTCCTGTTATTTCGTGCCCTTCTGCCTTTCTGTAATCTTATTGCATTTTGTATTTTGCTTACTTGCTCTGTGACCGTTCTTATCCCTGCCATTTCTTTGCCCTTTTTGCCTTCTGTTTCCCTTCGCCCGTTCTCCCCGCTGCTGCATCCCCCGCCCCCCCACTCGCCGTAGGTTTGCCTTTCTGTAACTGTATTGTATTTTGTATTTTGTTTACTTGTTTCTGTGATAGTTTTTCCCTCCTGTTATTTCTTTGCCCTTTTGCCTTCTGTTTTCCCTTCGCCGTCCCTTCCTCCCGTTCTTCCCGCCGCTGCGTCCCCGCCCCCCTGCTCGCCCATTTGTCGTTCCCCCCCTCCCAGCTGCTCCTCCCTCCCACCTCCCCTTCTAATGGCGGCCGCAGCGGGCGCGCCTAAGGCAAGCCCGTCTGCGCCCGTCCGCGCCTGGACTGCGCCCAGCGCCAGAACCCCTGGCCCCCGCGAATGCCACGACGCCCGACTCCGCTACGATGCCAGCTCCTCCACGCACTCAACTCCGGACGAGAACACACCTGCTACCGGGCCACCCCGAAGCGCACCCAAGGACCCTTCACCTGCCGGAACTGCAGCTTCACCAGCATCCGCCCCGCCAAACCTCCGCCCAGGAAAGAACCCAACTACCTCAGATGCATCCTCCTCAACACCCGCTCCGCCCGCAAACACGCCGTCGAACTCTGTGACCTTCTCGACTCAACCTCCCCAGACATCGCCTTCCTGACGGAGACCTGGCTGAACCCCGCCTCAGCCCCCGACATCGCCATAGCCATCCCGGAAGGCTACAAGATCACCCGCAGGGATCGCACCAACGGAGTAGGAGGAGGAATCGCCATCATCCACAAGAACACCCTCAGAGTCTCGACCAACACCGACGACACCCTCAGCACCGCCGAACACCTGCACTTCCAGATCCACACCGACCCCAACACCACCCTCAGAGGAACCCTCGTCTACAGACCCCCCGGGCCCCGACCACAGTTCAGCGACTCCATCGCCGACTTCGTCAGCCCACACGCCCTCGCCTCCACGGACTACATCCTCCTCGGGGACCTGAACTTCCACCTCGAGAACAACAATGACACCAACTCCACCACCCTGATCGACAACCTCGCCAGCCTCGGACTCAGACAGCTCGTGACAACACCCACCCACGCCGCCGGCCACACGCTTGACCCCATCTTCTCCGCAAGCTCCCACGTCTCCTTCAACCACACCACCGAACTCCACTGGACCGACCATCACTGCATCCACTTCGCCTTCAGGAAGCCCACCA
The DNA here is from genome assembly GCA_963921515.1 of Calotriton arnoldi. Classification (NCBI taxonomy): domain Eukaryota; kingdom Metazoa; phylum Chordata; class Amphibia; order Caudata; family Salamandridae; genus Calotriton; species Calotriton arnoldi. The sequence continues at coordinate 95,218 of CAWUFW010021916.1, forward strand.
CGCACCACCGCACCCAACAGATGCCTCGACCGCTGCTGGAGCAAAGTCCCCGAAAACCAGCTAACCACCACCCTCGCCCAGAGCCCACCCGCCGACCCCACCAACCCCGACACTGCCGCCCGCAACTTCAGACAGTAGATCAACGACTGCGCCAACACCCTCGCCCCGCCCAAGAAACCCTCCAACAGCCACACCAGCAAGAAAGCCACCTGGTTCACCGAAGACCTCCAGGCCTCCAAACGAACATGCCGAAAACTGGAGAAGAACTGTGTTAGACCTGGCACCATTGGCGTGGGTCTCCCTTCCATTTTTTGCTGTTGCCTCTTATGTTTTTGCTGGTTTTAGATGCTTTTGGGCACTGTGCCACTGCTGTTCAGTGCCACAGTGCAAGTGCTCCCTATGGTAAATTGATGTATGGATTAGTGACTCCATGATTGGCTGGTTTGGTTTACTTGTCAGACCCTAGTACAGTGCACTGCGTGTGCCCAGGGCTTGTAAATCAAATGCTGCTGGTGGGCTTGCAGCACTGGTTGTGCCACCCACCGGAGCAGCTTGTAAAGTGTGTCTCAGCCTGCCATTGCAGAGCCTGTGTGCAGTCTGGTACTGCCATGTTGACTGGGCAAGTGTACCCACTTGCCAGTCCCTAAACCTTCCCTTTTATACATATTAGTCACCCCTAAGGTAGGCCCAAGGGCAGGGTGCATTGTAGGTAAAAGGTAGGACATGCCCTGGTGTGTGTGGCATGTCCTAATAGTGAATTACAGCCATTTTCGTTTTTCACTATTGCAAGGCTACCTGTTCCCCATAGGCCAGAATGGGCAGTTAGATTATAACATCTTATAATCCTAACTGACTCAGGGAACCAGGTAGAAATTCGAGTTTAGTATGCCTGAACTCAGAATGATAAAATACATCTTTTAGTGAAGTTGGTTTTAACATTCTGTGTTTGAAAATACCACTTTTAGAAAGTAGGTATTTTCTTGCCTAACTATCCAAGCCTGCCTCTGCTAGGTTGTGTATTCCTTGTCTGGAGTTTGAGTGACAGGGGCTGGGGGCTTCCAGGAGACAGGGTGAGTCAGCACAGGGCTGAATAGAGAGATCTGCATGCAGATAGGAGGGAGGAGTTGCACCTGGGACCTGAATAGGGCTGTGCCTTTCCTCCCCAATGCTGGCTCCACCTCCTGTGGTGTGTCTGATGTCCCTGGCCTACACTGTGAAAGGAAAGAAGGAGTCTTGTCAACAAAGTGCTCCAGGACTGACCAGAACTGTTTGGACTAGGCAAAGGCCTCTCTGCCTTCAGAGAACAAAGAGAAAAGTAGTATAAATATTGGGACCCAGACCCTAGAACTTTAGATCACTTCTGGGAATCAAGACGAACCTTTGCTGAGGAGAAGAACCAGGAAGCTGAAGGAGGAGACTACCCCTGTGCTGTGTGTTTGGGGATTGGCCTGCAGTGGTTGCTTCATTGCCAAAGAAAGGAGAAAAGGACTGAGTGTGCTTTCTATCAACTTGAAGAAGAATCTCCAAGGGCTTGAACTAGAGCTTGCCTCCTGCCTGAAGTCTCAGGGATACAAGACTTCTCCAACCAGCTCCCCCCTGAATTCCCTTGCTGGGAATTGAAGTGCCTGCTGTTGTGCTGGGCCTTCTGAGAGACTGCGTGTCGCTGTGAGCTGGAAGCGTGACGCAACAACGAGAAGCGTGTCACCGCCGCAGCCGCTGTCATCGCATCGCCGAGGAAGCGAGACGCCGCTGCCGCTGTCATCATCGCATCGCCGAAGCGCGGCGCATCGCCGGAGAAGCGGGACGCTGCCACAGAGGACATTGTCGCATCACCGGAGAAGCGCGTCGCAGGGCCTGTCGCGGCTCCAAAGATCATCGAGTCGCCGCACGGCCGTCGGGCATGCACGCATCGCACCAACGTTGTCGCATCGCAGCCAAGACGCCATTTTATCGCATCGCACCGGAGAAGAGTATCTCATCGAGGTGCCATCTTGTCGCATCGCACCGGAGAGCAGTAAGAAACCGACGCATCACCTCCCCACACAGTAAGGAAGCGAGCATCAACTCCCCTGCGCAGCAGTAAGGAACCGACGCATCCACTCCCTGAGTGTAAGGAACCGACGCATCACCTTCCCTGCGACCCTTTTGTTTTCTTTGCGTTACGCATTCAAGGTACATTGAGAGTAAAGTGTCGCATCTACAACTTGAGAGAACTGAACTATTTCATAACATTTTAAAGTCTATTTTTGAGTACAGTATTGTGGATTTTTGTCGTTTGGTCTTGTGTTAAGTCTATATAAAAAAACTTATTTTTATAAATACAACCTGTGTGGTGTCCATCTGTAGTGTTGTCACTGTATTACTGTATGTGTTCACAAATGCTTTACACACTGCCTCTGAGATAAGCCTGCCTGCTCGTGCCAAGCTACCAAGGGGGTGAGCAGGGGTTATTTTAGGAGTGTAGCCCCTTACCCTGACTAGACGCAAGGGTCCCTATTTGTCACAGGTACCTACCTATGCCAACTAGAGACCCCCAAATATAACAAACTGGATCCGCGAACGAACACCAGACAGCTACGCAGCCCACAAGAACGCCACCCGCAGACACCATCACCTCATCAGATCCGCCAAAAGGGCCTCACTCAAAGACCGCCTAGATAACAATGCACACAACAGCAAAGAGCTCTTCAACATCGTGAAGGAACTCTCCAACCCCAACTCCAACCCCAACGACATCCCACCCTCGCAAGACCTGTGCGACTCACTGGCCACCTTCTTCCACAGCAAGATCGCCGACATCCACAACAGCTTCAACGCCACGATCGCCCCGACAACCACTGAGACCTCCGCCCCCACGACCACCACCCGCACCAACCGCCTGCTCTCCTGGACCAACATCAACGACGAGGACACCAGCAAGATTATGAGCACCAAACACTCCGGATCACCAATAGACCCATGCCCACACCACATCTTCAACAAAGCCAGCACAACCATCGCACCCCATCTCCGGAAAGTAATCAACATCTCCTTCAAGACAGCAACCTTCCCGGAAAACTGGAAGCACGCCGAGATCAACGCCTTACTCAAGAAACCCAAGGCGGACCCCAAGGACCTCAAGAACTTACGGCCCATCTCCCTGCTCCCGTTCCCGGCGAAGGTCATCGAGAAGACCGTCAACAAACAACTGACCCGCTATCTCGAGGAGAACAGCATCCTGGACCCGTTCCGCAGCAACCACAGCACCGAAACCGCCCTCATCGCCGCCACCGATGACATCAGGACCCTGCTAGACAACGGAGAAACAGCGGCCCTCATCCTCCTGGACCTGTCAGCTGCCTTCGACACGGTCTGCCACCGCACACTACGAACATGCCTACACGACGCCGGGATCCAAGAGAAGGCCCTGGACTGGTCCACATCCTTCCTCTCCGGCAGAACACAGAGCGTCCGCCTCCCCCCCTTCCGCTCCAATGCCACCGAGATCATCTGCGGCGTACCCCAGGGCTCATCCCTCAGCCCAACGCTGTTCAACATCTACATGGCACCTCTCGCCCACATCGCCCGACAGCACGACCTCAACATCATCTCCTACGCCGATGACACCCAGCTGATCATCTCCCTCACCAAAGACCCTCACACCGCCAAAACCAACCTCCACGAAGGAATGAAGGCCGTCGCCGAATGGATGAGGAACAGCCGACTGAAGCTGAACTCGGACAAGACGGAGGTCCTCACCCTCGGCTCCACCCCTTCGGCCTGGGGCGACTCCTGGTGGCCGACCACACTGGGAACAGCTCCAACACCCACCGACCACGCACGCAACCTAGGGGTCATCCTCGACTCCACCCTCTCCATAACTAAGCAGGTCAACGCCATCTCCTCCTCCTGCTTCAACACCCTCCGCATGCTCCGCAGGATCTACAAGTGGATCCCAACCGAAACGAGAAGAATGGTCACCCAGGCCCTCGTCAGCAGCAGGTTGGACTACGGAAACGCCCTCTACGCAGGAACTTCGGCCAAACTCCTGAGACGGCTGCAACGCATCCAGAACGCCTCTGCATGTCTGATCCTCGACATCCCCCGCCGCAGCCACATCACACCCCACCTGAGAGACCTGCACTGGCTCCCCGTCAACAAGAGGATAACCTTCAAGCTCCTCACCCACACACACAAAGCACTCCACAACACCGGACCAGCATATCTCAACGGATGACTCAGCTTCTACACCCCCACCCACCAGCTCCGCTCCACCGGCCTCGCCCTCGCCGCAGTCCCCCGCATCCAAAGAACGACTGCCGGCGGCAGATCTTTCTCCCACCTCGCCGCCGAGACCTGGAACACCCTCCCCACCCACCTACGGCAGACCCAAGACCTACTGACCTTCAGAAGACTCCTCAAGATCTGGCTCTTCGAGCAGTAGCAGCACCCCCCAACCCCCAGCGCCTTGAGACCCTCACGGGTAAGTAGTGCGCTTTACAAGTGATATGATTGATTGATTGATTGAACACTGGCCATTATTTTTCAAGAAGGAGCTAATATAACATCTGGACACTACATTGTTTTTTTGAAAAGTAACAATAGATAGAGACATTGCAATGATAGCAACCTTAAATTAAAACCTAAACTGCCTTCCAAACTACAAATTTCTTACCTGTTATTTCTTCAACCAAAGTTGTAAAAACATCATTCAGCCTATTGCCGGTGATGTTCTTAAAACTACTCCCGATTGGTTTATATCAGCATGGATAATAACTCTTTTGCACATAATTTGGCCTAGTAGGATTAATATTTTGAAAGCTGGACATCAGATATGAAGTATGCTGTACACTTATTTTTACTACTGTACCAGGTATAATAACAATAGAACATGTTTTCAGATGCATTTGTTTTCATTAGCAGAGTAAGTGTAGATAAAACAGTTGATTAGGAAATTGTAGTGAATGTAAAGCATAGTAACACATATTAACAATGATCTACTGTGCACTTCTGGTTTTTTTTCTACAACCCATACAATTGTTTTTCCCCCACTGTTCAAAGATGACGCTACATACAGACCACCATGTATGGTGAAGTTGTTTAAAAGCGGAGAACAGTAAAAAAGGGAAATTAATAGTTTTATCACATTGTAATGTAGTGGTATAGTATAAGAAATATGTATTGTTATAATACTGTATTTTTAAAGACCACATACCAATATATTTTTCTATCTTTTTCTTTTTAATAGTGATGACAGTTCAGCAATCTAAGATGTCACAAAATAAATGTTCTATCTTACTTACATATGGAAACACATCCCCACATAAGAACTGACACACTCATTCAGGTATCTAGGAAACAAAATGACACTACCAAGTCACCTATCCGCACAAGTAGCCTTTAAATGTGTCACAGGACTGGTACAGTTGAGACTGTGCAGCCAATTCTTATGCTAGACTGACTTGATATTTGAAACTCCTTCACAAGTTTTAACCTGCTGTAGTACCACATTGAACTCACCCCTAACGTAGGCTGTAGCTAGGCCATAGTGCACACTCCTACGTGCTTAAAATCTAACAAGTGTAAATAGAAGTTTCAGTGAGCTATATGTGCACACACAAGCTCATGTGCTACTTTCACTATTGTACATGGACTTGAAACTCATGTAAGGATATGCAAAAGGACAGAGCTACTAATACATGCTTTCAGACAGTGTTATAAGCTTGTAAACTTTCAGTTGCATGCACAGTCATAACTCTTACGTATCTAGTACTAAAGGAGGCAGTGAGATACTGACTTAAATAACCCATAAGTGACTAACACACCTAAGAGACAATCTATCCCATCCCTTATTTATACATGTACAGAGCAATACAGTCATAAACAGAGCCTGCGATTTACCAACAAACTTTCTTACATATAGAAGGAGACTCCCACATAGGGACTAAAACACTCATTTAGATATCTAGTAAAGACCTGAGACTACCAAGTGAACCATCCAGAAAAGTAGCCTCTAAAATATGTCTCATACCTGCTACACTGGAGGCTATGCATCCAGTTATACTGTGAGGCCGACTTGGCATTTAAAACCGTTTCACAAGCTTTGAACTGATGTTCTACCACAGATAACTCACTTTTAAGGTATCCTGTAGCTAGGCGATATGATACGGTCTTTTCTACATAAAACCTAATACATATAGTTAAATATTTGAGTGATCTACATGCACACTGACAGCCCCATATTCTCATTTATACATCCAGTCTTCCACCCTGATTGCAATCTCATATAAGCATATACAAAAGAGGAGACTCACTAATACACCCCCTGAGACACACTCAGAAACATCTAAACATTCACTCACATGCAAACACAGAACTCCTATGTATATAGAACTGATGGAGGCAGTGGCACACTCAAGTTAAATAACCCATAGAAACTATCACAACCAGGACACAATCCATGCCACCCTTACCTACACATTTACAGAGCCATACAGTAACAAACAGACCAAGTAATGTACCAACAAACTTACATATGGAAACACACCCCCACATAGGAACTGAGAAACTCATTTAGATATCTAGTAAACACCTGACAAGAGTAAGTCATCCCTCTGGCGAAGAAGGCCTTTAAACATGTCTCAGGGGGGCGTGGCCAAGATGGTGGAGAGTTAGGACGCGCTCTGCCTTCTCTCCTCCACCCGCCGCACCATAAGCACCAGCATTGGCCTTCCATCGCACCGGTGACGGCAAAATTGAGCCCTGCAATGCCTGGTGACACCCGGAGATCCCTCAGCTGAGCTGTCTGTGACTCCGGCGAGCGTTTCCGCGACCCCTGGTCTGTGTCGGGCCTGCCTCCCGGGCGGGTGCGAGACACTGAGGGAAGTGCTGCAGCGGCAGTTGGGCTTGGAACGGACGGCGTTGCCCTGCGAGCTGTCACGGTGTGACGGGCACGGAACTCCGGACGCCGAGGATTGCCCTGCTGTTTGGGGCCCGCGAACAGCATTGGCAGTGGCCGGTGGCGGCTTGGAGGCCCAGGCCTTGTGTGGAGCAGCGGCCTAGGCGAAGACGCGCCCGAGGTGCGCGACCACATCCGCGAGGCCTCGAGTCCCGAGGCGCGAGTTGCGGCGCAGCCGGAGTTCTTCTCACCCTCGGCGTCACGGAGCACCTTGAACCTGGTGGCGGTGAGTTTTGCTGCCCCGCTCCCTCGCTGTGGTCTCTGCCACTTGCGGCTGCCGGAGGGCCCGGATGGCGTGACGGCCGGCCCGTGAGAAGCGGTGACTCTGGGGCTGTATCGGTCCAGAGCGGGCTCACCACCCCTGCTTGTCTTGCTGCTGCGGGGCGGACTATCGGTGCCGGGCCCCTATCTGGAGAGGCCCCAACTCCCTCATTGCACACTCCCGGAGTCCCTGCCCTGTGACGCCCTGCGGAACCCAGTTGCATTACGGCCCTGCGTCCCCCTCACGTCCTCTTGCAACCTGCTGGGGGACCAAGGTAGAAGACGCCCGTCCGGCCTGGGACACTTGTAGCGGCTGGGTTCATATTGCGCCACCCTGAAAGCCCGAGGGTGATACCCCGTTGCCGCAAAGGGACCCCGCGGAGCTTCATTGGACAACTTGCTACCCAGGGGGTGACATACTCGACGGGTGCCCGCCTGATTGGGTGGAGAGTGGATTTGGACGTTACCTGCGCTCTCTGCTACACAGCTGCCGCGTCTAGTGCAGTGAGGGGAATACAGCATGTCATCATCCCGGGGCAGGAGAGACAAATCGGTCACGAAGGAGAACTCCCTCAAGGACCTCTTTGCCCGTGCGCAGAGCAGCAGCCAGACATCCTCCGGCCGGCAAGGTGAGGCGGCACAAATGGCTAATGCTGACGACGCGCCAGTGACGCGGGCCTTTTTGGAATCCTTGTTTGCAGCTCTACGCGAGGACCTCCAGACGGTGAAACGAGATCTCGCGGCGGAGATAAAGGATATACGCAAAGATGTTGATGACATCGGTGAGAGGGTAGCGTCCTTGGAGGACAAAAGCGACACTCGTGATACCGAATTGGCGGCCATGCAACAGGAAGTTCTCCGTATCCACGAGCAGCAGGTAGATGTACAATCCCACCTAGAAGATCTCGAAAACCGCTCTCGCCGCCATAACATACGCATCCGGGGGGTGGGCACGGATGAGGAAGCCAGAGACATTTTTGGATACGTACGTGACCTCTTCAATCACATCTTGGGCAACCCACTGGATTCCGACTTGAAACTGGATAGAGCACACAGGGTGGGCCCACCCAGGGCACCGTCGGCGCCCCCAGCAGATATCCTGGTTTGCGTCCAGGACTTCCGCACTAAGGAAGAGATCTTACGGAAAGCTAGGCCGCTTCATCCGATTACTTTCCGCAACCGGTCACCGGCCCTGTACCAAGACCTGGAATGCCATTACGCTCCAGAAACGCAGGGCATTCTGGCCCATCACAGAAGCTCTGCGCCAGCGTAACATAACCTATTCCTGGGGACATCCATTCCGCATCGTCTTCCGGCATGAGGGGAAACTATTCCAGCTCCGTTCCCTGTCTGAGGCCAGCAAATTACTGGGGATCTCTCTTCCAGAGGACACGGGGGATGACGAACGCGCAGATCCCGGCCCCAACGACGATCGGCCAAGATGGAGACAGCAGCGTCGGCAGCGACGGGCACCCGGCGGCCAGATCCGCAAGTGGTCAAGCAAGAGCAGCAAGCTGTCCTGGAGGCATTGCCGGGCGCCCTGGCAAGGGCATCAACGAGTGACTGAGCCGGGCCACTATGCTATATCCTTTATGTGGTTTGCCGCTGTCCGGGTTGGGGAGGGGGGTTGAGGTTCCCCATCGGTCACTTCATATCCCCATAGACTCCTTCACTGGTCATCCTTGGATGACGGACTAATGACTGAACTCAAGACTCTCTCTGGCACCTGTTGTGCCTTAGTTTTTTTGGACTTATCATTTGTGGGTTCTTGCTCTGTCCTTCCTTTTGCTCTTTTCCGCCATCTGTTCCTTTCTTCTGGGGGGGCCCGGTCCAAGGAGTGCCACAAACTTTTACCATCAGCGCTGGCGTTGGGGGGTCCATGCCGTCTTGCTGCTCCCACTTGGCATCAACCTACCTTCGGACAATAGATGCGAGGGGCCTCTATTAAGATACTCACGCTTAACGTGAGAGGGCTTAATAACCCCATCAAACGCAGAACTCTCCTCTCCTATTTAGAAAGTACAAAGGCGGATATCTGCCTACTTCAGGAGACGCACCTGCTCGCTAAGGACTGCCACCGTCTTCGGTCCCGTGCATTCCCGACTCAATTCTTCTCCTCCAAGCTCACCAAAATGGCAGGGGTAGCGATCTTGGTCTCCGGGACTTTCCAGGGGAAGGTGCTACAGAAAGGGGTGGAGATAAAGGGTAGACTGCTCACTTACCAATTCCTTGTGGGGGGCCATGCATTACATGTGGGATCCATCTATGCACCTAATGAAGGTCAGGAGCGTTTTTTGCACGAAGCCCTTACTGAGGTTATGGCAACACACGACCGTAATATCTTGATTGAGGGGGATCTCAACTTGGTGTTCGACAACGAGTTGGACAGGTCAGCGCAGCGTACAAGTCAGGTAGGCGCCCTTTCCGTCACAGGCCTCACCAGACTCCGTGAACTAGACCTCACAGACCTCTGGAGACACCAACATCACCGGTCACGAGCTTTCTCCTACTACTCCAACGCCCACAAAACTTATGCTAGGTTAGGTTATTTCCTGGGGTCTAAGGCAATGCGAGACGCCCTGCTCTCAACGGACATTCTGACGGCTGCCCTCTCTGATCATGCCCCGATGGAGGTTGTTTTAGCCCTCCCATACCTTCAACGCCCAGCTCGACATTGGCGCTTCCGAGATACTCTACTGCATAGACCTGACACAGTGGCCCAGATACAGAACGCCCTAGAGGACTTCCTGGCACATAACGATAACCCAGATACTGCCCTTTCCACGCGCTGGGAGGCCCTCAAAGCCGTTATTCGGGGCGAGGTCATCGCCATCTCCTCCGCGGACAATGCAGACCGCAAAACAAAGAGGGATGATTTGACCCAGCAGGTAAGGGAACTAGAGCGGATGCACCAGCGTACTGGGGCACCCCGCATATGGCGGCAGCTGATGACTGCCCGGGCACAATTAATAGCCAACGATCGTGACAAGGCAGAATATGCAGCGATGCGGCTCCGACACTCCTTCTACACGGGAGGTGACAAGTGCGGCCGCCTCCTAGCAAATAGACTTTGAGAGGTGCGACTGCGGGAGGGTGTCCGGGAAATTCGAGACGAAGCAGGGGACTTGCATTCGGGCGACACGGCTATTACTGAGACCTTTCGTAACTTCTACGCTCAGCTTTATGATGCACAACCGCTTGACGGATCCGACATTGAGGCATATCTCGATCAGGCCCGTCTCCCCGCCTTGACACCAGATCAAGCGGCCCATATAGAGAGGGATATTAGACCAGAGGAGGTTATCACGGCCATCTCCCGCTTGAAATTGGGCAAATCCTCGGCCCAGATGGCTATACTGCTGCTTTCTATAAGCAGTTTTGCACGACCCTTGCCCCCTTGCTCACCCGGCTTTTCAATTAATTTGCAACGACTGGAGCGATTCCAGCCTCCATGCTCGAAGCGGCAATTGTCGTCCTCCCTAAGCCAGGAAAGGACAAGTCAGAGTGTGGGTCATATCGGCCAATTTCCTCTTAAATGTAGACCTGAAGCTCTATACTGGCATCTTGGCTTCCAGGCTTGCCCCCTACATGCAGGGAATAGTAGATCCCGACCAGGCCGGGTTTATCCCGCGGCGACAGACCAGCGATAATACAAAACGCGTCGCGCACCTCATAGAGAAGGCCTCTCGCATCCCTGGGAAATATATGCTCCTTGCCATAGACGCGGAGAAGGCCTTCGATAGGGTCTACTGGCCGTATCTCGAACGAACGCTGGCATTGGGGAAAAGATGAGGACGCACATTTTTAACTGTTACAGATCTCCCACCGCCACAGTACGGATCAACGGGCACTCCTCTACTCCATTTCCTATCAACAGAGGTACGCGGCAGGGATGTCCTTTGTCACCGCTGCTCTTCGCACTCTATATGGATCCTCTAGCTCAGAGGGTAAGAGACTGCCCTCGGATTACGGGCATCCGCTTCGGGGGGGACACGCACACCATCAGCCTCTACGCCGACGACGTGCTCATCACCCTAGAAAACCCTGAGCAGACGCTGGGGCCGGTTATGGAGGAGCTGGATGTCTTTGCTGGCGCTTCAGGGTTTAAGATTAACCTGTCCAAATCTATAGCGATGAACCTTTCCCTGCCGCCCCAGGAGCTGGAGGCCCTGCAAGCACGCTATCCCCTGCACTGGTCCGCAGATACCGTCCCCTACCTGGGTGTACAACTGGCCCGACCCTACAGGCCATGCGTACTTCTAACTACTCTCTCCTTCTTTCTCACATCCGCACTGAGTTGCAGAGGTGAAAACACCATCAGATCTCTTGGCTGGGGCGAGTGGCAGCTATTAAGATGATAATACTCCCAAAAATTCTCTACTTATTTCAGACGCTTCCCCTGCCGCCCCCAACCAGTTGGATTCATAGGGTGCAGTCGGAGCTTTCCCATTTTATCTGGCAAGGGGGCAAACCACGACTCAAACGGATGGTTGGATTCCTCCCACCCCACGAAGGGGGCCTTGGAATCCCGGATCTCACGCTTTATTTTTACGCCACACAGCTCCGCTACTTGGTAGAGTGGAGCCGGGCTGAATCTGAAAAATATTGGCTCTTCCAGGACCGAGCCGTAGCCGGCACGTCACTCATGAAGATTCCCTTCCTATCGAAGACTCACCGCCCTCCCAATCTTTACGCCTCCGAAGTGACTCGCTCACTTCTCACAGTCTGGGACCGGACCAACATACGACATAGCCTTACAACTTTCCCATCTCCGCTCACATCATTGGTGGACAATCCTGATTTTGGCCCCGGGATGGGCCATCAGCCCTACCGCCTGTGGAGGGAAGCCGGTTGTCGGGCATTAGGTCTTTTGTTTGCCAAGGGAGACATCATCCCCTTCCCACAGCTCCGGGCAGACTACGGCCTACCGGAATCCGAACGCATGCATTACTTACAAGTCAGACACTGGGCTATGCATTCTGATAACCGATCCCGGGCCACTAGACTCCTTACCACATTCGAACGGTGGCTCATCACGCGGACCTCCGATAGGAGAGTTAATCTCAGACCTTTATAAGATGCTTCTGTCCAGATATACCCATACTTACCACGCGGGTCGCGCGCGCTGGGAGGGAGACCTGGGTCGCCCCCTTAGTCCTGCAGAATGGGAGGGTGCTTGCTACCGAGCGCGCCATACCGCAACACACATACGCCTCAATGAGACCCTCACCAAGTTGGTTTATCACTGGTATTACACCCCGGTGAGGCTACACCAAACTGACCCGACGCAAAGTCCTGACTGCTGGCGGGGATGTGGGAAGAGAGGCACACTGGTTCATTGATTATGGGACTGCGAATATCTTCAGGACTATTGGAAGCACATTCTTGATGATGTGGACAAACACCTCGATACTGAAATCCCTAGGCTCCCCGCTTATGTCCTCCTGGGGGTGCCTAATCCACTCACTTACCCACTAAAATCTAGGTGCGGGAAGCAGATAGCTATAGCACTGGGCACAGAAGTTCAGAATATATTAATTCACTGGAGAACCCCCGCATACCTGCACACTCCGGATGGTACCAACGACTATGGCACGTACTATGTATGGAAAAGATTTCCCTCACACTAGCCGGGAAGGGTTCCTCCTTAAGCGACTTGTGGCAGCCGTTTCTCTCACTACTCGCGCAAGAATTCCGGGAGCTTTACTGCCCGAGATATCTTCGCCTGTTACGCCTTACGTCACCAGACACCCCTGCATAGGCTGGCATGCCTGCAGGACTACTGATCCGCTTGGCACGGCGCTACTTTGTTAATATGGACCGGGGAGGGTGGGGGTGGCTCTTTTAAGTATTTCTCTTTCTTTCTTTTCTGCTTCCTAGGGAGGTGGGTGGGATTGTATTTGTATTTGTACTTTTCTCTTTTTCTGTTGCTTTTGATGTAAAAATGCACTGCTTAGCATTGCTGTTGGACCATGTAGTCCGGCTTCTGTGAACTTGTCTTTTTGCAGTGTGCAATAAAAGAATTAAACCA
>CAWUFW010021917.1:0-108337 GCA_963921515.1 Calotriton arnoldi
TCTGTCTCCCACCCTCCCACCACCCCTGCTGACATGTGCAGTGTGTGCAGTGGCACGCACAGATAACCCTGGTCCACCTTGGGGTTGGTGGTGGTGGTGGTGTCCATGGCCCCAGGTTGGTCCAGGGTCACTGTGCTGGTGTTGCTCCTTATTCTGTCCATGTCAGCAGGGATGGTATTCGTGGTGACAGTCGTTGTAGGGGTGGGTGCAGGGGTGCAGCTGGTGGTCCTGCTGGTGCTGCAGCTGGTGGTCCTGCTGGTGCTGCATGTTGACTTGCACCGGATGTGCCAGGTTGTTCTTCATCGTCCGAGGAGGACAGAGGCTGTACGATGCCAGTGAGCTCGGCATCCTCTTGAGCCTGGGACTGGGATTCCTCAGCGCCTGCTGCTGTGTCCCCATCATCACCTGTTTTTGGGAGACACAAACAATGTATGTCATGTTTCTGCAGGCATCAGTGGTTGACACACATGACAGTTGTGACTGTGCCTCTGGGTGCGGGCCTGTACATTGCATTGTCCTAAGTCGTCACAGTCAGGGGTTGATATTGGTGTGGCACATTGTCCTGCATTATTTGGGCATTTCTATGTATTTTCTGGGGTGTGAACATGGTCTGCATTGCTTGTGTTTGGTTGACAGCCAGACTCTCCTTCCCACCCAGCCAGCCAGCCAGATATCCCACCATGGAACGTGCTTGCATTGCAGGGAGTGTAAGTTGTCTCTCAGGATGTCAGTCAGTGGTGTCCTGCTGTTTGTTGGTGCACAGTTGGCAGCAGGGCCTTGTGCTCCCCACAGCAGTAGCCAGTGTCAGCCATCTTGTGAGTCCTTCTCCACTCCCTGTGATGTGAGCATGGTTCAGGGTGGTGTTGATGGGCCAGTTGTGAGGCTGAGCAATGTCTGTGACTACGACTCCCATCATGCTATTGCCTCCACCCCCTTCCCAGCATGCCCATGCTTCCTTCCTTTGACTCTGCTTCCCTGTGGGGTGGGCTGGCTGTGCTGACAGGATGGCTGGGAGTGTTGTCCTGGCAGTTGTTTGGCTAAGAGTCCCAGGAGTGTCCCTGTGCTTCACACAACATAACCCAGGGTGGTGGTGCTTTGTGGGATCTTGTGTTAGGATGGAGGGCATTGCATTCCACCAGGTGGGTACTGTGGAGTTTGTGTTGGGGAGGGTGTGAGGGGAGGTGCTGGTGACTATAGTCAGTGCTGCAAGTCCCCCTTCCCACCCAGCCAGCCAGATATCCCACCATGGAACGTGCTTGCATTGTAGGGAGTGTAAGTTGTCTCTCAGGATGTCAGTCAGTGGTGTCCTGCTGTTTGTTGGTGCACAGTTGGCAGCAGGGCCTTGTGCTCCCCACAGCAGTAGCCAGTGTCAGCCATCTTGTGAGTCCTTCTCCACTCCCTGTGATGTGCGCATGGTTCATGGTGGTGTTGATGGGACAGTTTTGGGGCGGGCAATATGTGTGACTGCGACTCCCATGATGCTATTGGCTACACTGACTTGGCCAGCATACACAGAATTCCTTCCTTTGAGTGGTCTTCACTGTGTGTTGGTGTTGTTGTGGTGGCTACATGTGTGGATGTGTGTGTTAGTTCTATTTGTGCCACTGCCTAGCTGTAGTTGTGGTTGTGTTTGTACATGTGTTGGCACAGTTGGATGTGACTTTTTGATGGCATGTGTTGTGTTTATCTGACTGACATACACATTTTGGGATGATTCTGTTCTAGTTGCTGTGTAATTGCTATGAGTGCATGGTTTGACTCTCCCCTTGACAGTGATGTGTGTGTTTTGTGGCAGTTTATTGTGTACATTTGTTGTGTACTCACCAGGCTCTGGGATGTCCTCTAGTCCATATACGCTCACTGGCGGAAGGATGGCCCGCATTTTCTCCTCCCAGGGCCTGAGGTATATTGGCTTGGCAGGAGGGCCACTGCCGGTGTGTTGGCTGTTGATGTAGTCTTTCTTCAGCATGTCCCGTACCCTCCTGCGCACGTCATACCACCTGTTCTGGATGTCCGTCTTTGTGCGCCGACATGGTGATTGGGCGTTCACCCTGTTGATGATCCTCTCCCACATCTTGGTTTTCTGCGACATGGGGGTCTGTTGGACCAGAGTGCCAAACAGCTGTGGCTCCACCCTGAGGATCTCGTCTACCATGACTTCCAATTCACTATCTAGGAACTTGGGATTCTTCTTGGGGGCATGGTGATGGGTGGTGATGGTGGGTGATGTGTGTGTTGGTGTGCAGGTGAGGGTGTGTGGGTGTGTGTTGTGCTGGGTGTATGTGAGGTAGGTATTTGTTGGTGTGCTGATGGTGTGTGGCTTGTGTGAGGGATGAGCTGTGGGTGTGTGGTTGCTTTCTCTTGGGTGCTGGCAGTGGAATGGCATTTGCAAAGGCTCATGGTTGTGATGTGTCCTTTATATAGGTGGAGTTGTGGGTGTGTCCTTGTTCTCTGTCCCCACCCCCCCCCAGTATTTATTGGCTTGGTAATTGCATGTTTGGCCTTTTTTTGGTTGATTTTTCCTTTGTGCTGTTTGTGTATGTTGGAAACGTTCTTGTGACCGAGTAGGACCCTGCATTGGTCTCGTACGGTGTTTTCCGTTTCGTTCACGCTGTGTTTGTGCAGTTTTCTATGCTGCGTACGCGTCGGTCGCGGTGTATTGTGTTGCTTCGGCTCGGTTTTTTATGCGTGTCGGTCGTACGGCTTGTCCTCCGTCCGACTCGCTCGTGGTTTTTGCGCCTTGCATCGTACTTAGCGGTTTGGAGTTCGCGTGTACGTTTCGGTCGGATTTGTTCCGGGTGCGTGTCGGTCGGTTGGATTCGCGTGTTTTTCCGGCCGGATTGCTGTTTTTCGTGCGGCTCGGTCGGTCGGCTTGGTTTTGTTACGTGTTGGTCGGATTTTTCGCGCCTTGCATCGTACTTGGCGTGTCGGGCGCCACGGGTGCGTGTCGGTCGGTATTTTTTCCGGATCCGAGTCGGTCGGTGCTTTTTCCGGCCCGAATCGGAATCGACCCCTAAGTGTTAGTTCTCCCCTGTTTAAAATAAAAAATAACAAAAAAGACTAAAACTTTAAAAAATGCAAAAAAAAGCAAACAATGTTTAAATAACATAAATGGCTCTTTTCAGAACTACCCTATGGTCTAATTATCCACTGTTTTTCTATTATAAGTTCCCCTTTTTAAGAAAACTCCAGCAAGAGTCTCTTGGGAGTTCGAGTACTGAATGAACCTGACACAAATCAAAAATGTAAGCTTTTGCCTTTCTTTTTACCAGACTAGGTGGCTCTCAAAAGAGCCTTTTTGTAATGATTTTTTTTTTTGAAACTTTTGTTTTATAGTGGAAAACAGAAGTTAGAAGACTTCAGAAAAATAAGGGTTTGTAAACTGGGAAAACAACTATAAGCAAAAACAAATCGAATGCGTAGAAGGGTATTTGTACTCTATGCCAGCTGTTTATGGGCTGTTGCAAACGCTTCTGAAAAGAAAATGATCGTCTTGCGGTGACAACAGAAAAGTGCTTTCATTCAAGTAGGCTGTGTTGTTAGTATCCTGACTTGCCACAACCTGAAATGGTGCTGGTTGCCCTGCTTGAAGAGATATAGAGGCACCTGATAAGGCATCGAGCTTGGCACTCTTCTGCATCTCTGCTCGAGCTGGACGTTGGGATGTATTGCCCTTAAATATCGCAACATCCCCGTTGTTCCCATACTGCACTGTTGTTGGTGCCTCTGCTAAATTCCTTGTGTCACAGTTCACATTACATGTGGTTTGCAGATACTTTCTTCCCTCCATGTGCCATCTCAAGGAATTCCAATGCAATAGATTCCTTTGGCGGTTTACCAGATACAGTTGGTACAGCTGGTCCTGGTTCATCACTGTCAGATGAAGAAATATTTTGTTTTCTCCAAAGTCCTCTGCAAAAAAAAAGACAAGATACTCATAGGCCTCTCTAAATGTTTCCACATCAAAGAGCTGCTCCTAAATGAATAAAGGTGACCACTTCCTTCAATAATTCATGGCATTAGTGTTAACCAATCAAATCTTTTATCCTGAGTGTGTCTTGAGTCCTGCGGGGCACACGCTGGCCACTCACAAGATGCTTACGAGATCATATACTTAATAATTTATATTTTGTTTTATAGTTTTGCACATAGAGGTTATTCATTAGTTGTATGTGTATTTAATAAAATAATGAACAAGGGTGTGATTTATCTTTCTACATTATTATTTTAGTTTTATTATAATCAATAACTATTGTAAGAGGCTTGTTAGAGTCAGGCACACAATCCCCTGTGTGCAGTCCGAGGAGGCAGAACTTCCTGTTTCACTATTGCAGACAACTCGGGAGACCATATTTGGTAGTGGAATTTATAGTAGTATGTAATAGAAATATTGAAGGAAGTCTGATCCTACTTGTTATGTCAAACAGGCATAAAGTAACTGAACATGAAAACAGTACAAACCTACAATAATTTTTTTCGATTTTTATGATCCCATGAGCCTCTTGCGAGCTTGTCACAAGAGGACCACAAGATTGGACACTAGCTCATATAAAAGACTTGATTGGTTTATATTTCTTTGATTGTTTTTTGGAGGAAGTAGCCATCACACTTCACACTTTTTTGAAAAGCCTATTGAAGTTCATTCATGTGTCGCTGTTCCCAACATTTACTTGGAGATTTTTACTGTTTTAGAGCTAATTTTGTTCAGGAGAGAAATGTCATCCTATTCAGAGAGTGAGTAGGAGGCTCAACCATCTAGTAATGAACCCACTAATGCAGCAAGGAATCCCTTGTTTGAGATTTTTCAAAATTCCACATGGCTCTAACAAAGTGTCATCTGGAATTGTGACCTATAAATTGTGCTAAAACGAGTTTTTTTGTGGGGCAAAGTGCTCATTTAACACTTCTGACATGTGGCATTATTTATGCTCAATGCATCTTACACAGCTTGAATGTGTACAGATGGAAATAAGTAGAGCATGTGCATTATCCTCCATTACAACATAGACTGTGGGCATGATTTAGATCTTGGCTGGACTCCCGTCGTCCCTCCGTGGCGCCGGTTTCAAGTACTCCATCGAGCTGACTGAGTCCCACCTGTAGTATTTAGATGTGTGTTGGGTGAACCGCCGTACACATCGACAGACGGTTACTGTTGTGTAAGTAGCACACCTTCGTTGATGCGGCACACTCCATTGCCGGCTAACAGTACTCTGTCGCTGTCAAGCTGGTGGCTTTGCGCGGAGCTGATTTAGAGTTCCCCACTGTGCTGGTGTTATCATAGCGATGGTATCCTGATGGAGTAAGTCCCTAGTAGAGTGGAGTCTGGTAAGTACCACTTTTATAATGTGTCACTACACATATAGGTTGTGTATGTGTCAAGCCCCTTTTTGTACATACAGCATAGAACACATACAAAATACACACACTATTGAATGTACACCCACATGCACCACAAACACAACACCCTCAACCACCACAAAAAAAAGTTTCAACACAGGTGTGTTCATTTTACAAAATATAAGCTGTAAAATGAGCACTAATGCATTACACATAGGAATAAAATTGCATGTAAGGGCAATGTAAAAATACACAAGGCTAAAGGAAATGTAAACACACAATTCATAGTAAGACATGTGTAATAAACTTACCTTTGATCCCGGAGACAACGGAGTATATTAGCGTCGCGGTCAAGTTGTAGCAGCAAAGGACAGACCTGGACAATGGGGTTCAAGATGGAAATGGAAGTGGGAAACAGGAAAAAAAGGTATTCTCGCCACAGTTGTACCGACGGAA
This sequence comes from Calotriton arnoldi, assembly GCA_963921515.1. Lineage (NCBI taxonomy): Eukaryota > Metazoa > Chordata > Amphibia > Caudata > Salamandridae > Calotriton > Calotriton arnoldi. The sequence continues at coordinate 5,797 of CAWUFW010021917.1, forward strand.
AGGCACATTGTGATTAGGCTGGCGGTAAACCTGGCTGGACTCCCTCCAACAGCTGCTTTTCCCTAGGGCTCTGTCGATGCAGGAGGGAAATTGGTGGCAGTCGGACAGACTTTCGTCCATAGAACCGCCAGCGTCTAAATAGATTGGGTGGAACGCCAAGTAGACGGGCGATGAAACCGTTGAAAAAGTGACAGCGGGACCAGATCCGCCAAGATCTAATTCAGGCCCTGTGTAATTTGTGATGTGCAGGTAAGGGAGGTAGAGTGTTGGCCTACCTTTGTTAATAAAGGTTTTTACTGCTGTGTGTGTGTGGGTCAATAATATTTCCCTCACAAATGAGTATACTGCTAGAGATAGTGTTCTTGCTATTCATAAGTAATAACCATGGTTAGTGGGGTGAGATGAGGGACTGGCCTCTCTGCTCACATTTCTCCCCAGGGTGACCTTTGGAAGTTTTTAAAATATAAACTTATATTTTATTTCTAAAGTGCACATATAAGGATGTGGAGAGAAGCTATCTTGTCTACACATATTCTTAGCAATGGAAAATATATACACACAATTCAGAGAGTATAGGGTGTATTCAGTTATCTGTGAGTATAATAGGGTGTGATGAAGGATTAGTTTATAGTCTTCCTCTGAATGATAGGTGTATGCCAACAAGTGGTGCTCTGTGCTAAGATCAGTCTCTTAGGAAATGAGTGTACATATTAGATTGTATGAAGTAACTCATCTTTCTATACAGTGCTCACTTTATGAAAACCCCCTTGCATTGTAGGTTGTGGGGAGGGACTGACCTCTGCAGTAATGACTTTCTGTTGGATGAGGCTGTGTTTGTTAAGATATTGGAAGAGACTTATCTGTCTGCTCTCTTGCTTACAGTCCACTACTGAGGACTATATCTGTTGTTGCAGGCCCTCAACCTGTGTTATAGTGCGGAGCCACACGTGAAGGCCCATAGCAAAGGAGATGGCCTTTAATAAGTAGTATACCTCAAGATAGAACAGATGTAAGGGTATTAAAACATTCCACCAGCATAGGGTAGAATGTTCTCAATCCAAAAGGAAATACAGAAACACAAATATTGGAATATTGTGCCAAAACACTTGTACCATCTATTATAAGCTGTGAGCCACTTTATTCTCTTCAATGGAGCTCCGTGCATTCCAAAGTTCTAATATAACTTTATACTCTACCAGCCATTAACCCCATGGGTGCTGAAGACGGCATGGAGCTGTCCTCAGCACCAGTGCTCATGTGCTGAGGATAGCTCCAGACCATCCTAGCCCTCACCTATTTTGGGAGTGCTGGCACTCCCCCCCCATGAGCCCTCTGTGACATGCCTCCATTGGGGGTGGCAGCGAAAGCACTTCTGCTGCCACCCCTGGCCACCTCCCCTTCAGTGATCTGATGACATCAGCGTGTGCACAGTGCACCAACTTCATCTGATGATGCTAGGGATGCGCTGGTAGCAATTTGCTTCCAGTACATCCAGGAGAGCAGACTCTTCTTGTTGAATCCTCTGGGAGGGGATGGGTAGGTTTGATAGCCAGAGTCAGACAGGGGGAAAGTAAAGGGTTTTCCCTTTATCCCTGTATGTGTCTGTAGTGGATTCCTGATTGTGGGTGGGGCCACAATTGTGGAGCAGCAATCTACCCAATAGACAACCAGGGCTGTATTATTTGCTAGGCGAGTGACATCATAGGCAAGGATCGTTTCCTTTTATTTTATTATAGTAAATCCATGTTTCACCCCCCCCGGGGGGGGGGGGGTAGTTCGGCTGTTATTTTCAGCCTATCTACCCCCAGGGGGGACGAAACCCACTAGATGCTTTTGTTGTTGGTTGTAGGTATAATTTTTGGGGGGTATTTTGCCCCCGCCCGAAGGGCAGATCATCAGTTTTTAGACCGATCAGCCCTTGGGGGGGGGGGCAGAAGTCCACTAGAACCCAGGGAAATATGTGTGGGCAAGGGTTGTTCCCCTTCGTGGCCAATGTTTTATTCCATCCCCTCCTGAGGGCAGAACAGCAATTCGTAGGCCTCCCAGAAAGGAAGGGCCAGAAGCCCACCAGGGAATTAGGTTTTGAAGGGCAGCGACCCCTTGGGCAAGGGTCGCTCCCCTTGGGGGCCATTTTTTTTCTAATTTAGCTCCCCCGAGGACAGATCGGCTGTTTGTAGGCCTATCTGCCCTATGGAGGGAGGAGGGGAGGAAGCCCACTAAGCACCACGGATAATGATTGGAAGGGAAGCAACCCCCTTGGGCAAGGTTCGCTCCCCTTGGCCATTGTTTTTTTATTAATTCCGCCAACCCCTGTGGGCAGATTGCCTGTTTTTAGGCTGACCTGCCTGGGGTGGGGGCCGCAGAAGCCCACTAGACACCAGTAACAGTGTGTAGAAGGGTTGCTCCCCTTAGGGCCTTTTTGTTTGTATTCCATCCCCCTGAGAGCAGATCAGCTGTTTTTAGGCCAATATGTACACTGTGGGGGGGGGGGGGTGTGAAGCCAACTAGACACCAGGGATTGTGTTGATGGAGAGTGTCCCTTGGGAAAAATTTTATTTTAATCCTGTCCCCTTCCAAGGCAGATTCATCAGTTTTAGGCCGATCTGCCCTCTGGGGGGTTATGGAAGCCCACTATATACCAGGGATTTTGTACGGTCAAGGGTCACTCTCCTTGGGGGCCATATTTGTTTTGCATTCCGCCCTCCCCCTTCAGAGCAGATTGTTTGGATTTTTGGTCTTCTTTAGTGGATTGGCCCTTAGGGTGGGTGGTAACACTTGAGTCAACTGGAAATAAGGTTGTGTATGTAGTGAAGGATTTGCATCTGGGGTAAGGTTTGCTTCCATCTGGTGGTGTCTTATTTTGACCTTGTCACACCTCCTTTCAAGAGAATATCATTGTTTTCTGATTGATATTTTTTTCTCATTTTTATTTGTGTTTAAATGTTTTCGTTTTTTTGTAGAGCCAATTGTTTCCTTTGTCTTGTTGGGGAATCCTGTTTGCGGGTGTAGCTTTGGCAGATATGTAGTTTGTGGAGTTGTGTTTGGTAAGCAACTCATTTTGTAATATTTTCATCTAATGTGCATCCTTGGCCTGTGTGCATATTTTTTTTGACTGCCGTACTAATGTTTGAATCTTTAGCTTGTTGTGTGATTGTATTTCAAAGTAACATATTGATTTGGGCACATTCTATACTGCCTTGTGATATGTGTACTGTGTTTTTTTCCCTTTCCAGTGGGACTTCTTTGGTGCATGCTGTGTCTGTGCAGAGTAGGTGCAGCTGATCCTCAGTCTTGCTGTCTCTGGTGAGTGAGTGGTTTAGTTTTCGAGTATATAGGTCTTCTTTGTGTGCTTTGTATTGATTGACTTTTCCTTCCAGATTATTATATGCTAGTAGTTTTACTATCTGTTTGATAAAGCCACAGTTTGTTTAGTACTTATTTTACACAGTGTTGGTTAATGTTGACTTATTTGTTGTGTTACTTTTATTAGTAAGGATTATGGCTAACCGCGGGTTAACCGCTCAGTAGGTTGTTGGTTTGCTTATCGAATCTTTCTCTGACCATGGTTCAGAGACTGACTCTGCATCTGAGGCAGAGGATGAAGTCCATGATTCTGGCTGTGAATTTTCTGTCTGACAGGAATCATCGGATGATGAAGCCACTATTAGTGTGGAGGAAGTGCTTCTCTTGGAGGAGGACACTGATATGCTGATAGTGCAGCAAGAGGAATCTGTATTGCAGCCTGGTGCTGAAAGGCTTCCCATTGGAAGTGCTGAACTCTGGGTTGTCCCAAACATGCTGCACCTGTGTTGCCTGCCTTTAGTGGTGTAGCAGGGCGTAGAGTCAATACTGAAAACCTTTTGGCTCTACATTTCTTTCAGTTGTTTATGGACAATGTATTTTTGATGAGATTGTTGATCAGACAAATTTGTATGCTGAACAGTATTTGAGGGACAACAAAGAGAAAAGGTAGTGGTGGTCTAAGCAGTAGCACATCCGTCCTAAAAATTACTATTTATAGATTATAGATTACATTGTTAACAGTAATGGTGCCCCTCAAGGTAACAAATAGAAACACCCCACTACCAAGGATGTTGCCCAACGAGAGTTCTACAGAAATCCCGTATAAATGCAATTCAATAAATGATTGTACCTCGGCACTCCAACAAATTAAATGCTGTATTTTGTCCCAAGTCTTGGGCTTCTGGCCTCTATACAATGGTAGAGTATCCACAACTACCAACTCACAGAAAATAACAATCAGGAAACATAGGTAGCACAGAAATCTGTATTTATATATAATGTGTTTCACTGATCCATAACAATCATAAAGTTTTAAAGATCACAAAATCATATCAATATTCTTCAGCAACTGAGATGTAATTAACACAACAAAAATACAATCGCCATGTGGAGGTCCTGTTCCTAGAACCTCCCAAGTGATGACAATGGATGGCAGCCGACACGTGTTTCGTTACTTTCTGTAACTTTCTCAAGGCTTGATCTGAAAAAAGACACTTGTTTCAGTCGCAGTGGATTCCCTACAATCAATGAATCTGTAGTTTACCGCACGAGGAGACAAATAAGACCCTTGGTATGGTGCCTGAAAAAAAAAGAGAGTAATAGTCTGAAAATGGATTTTCGCGACGGCGTCTTGCCACAATTTAGAGGCATATCATAGCCTGCGCTAACTTTTGGACATTTTTATACGAGGCAATTAGAAATTGGATCCACGAAATATTCTTTGTATTGGTGCCATAATGAACGCACCTCTATACTATGTTGAGGTTCTTGCGAACTAAGGCCAAAGGCTGGCTCATTCGCTTCAGACTATTACTCTCTTTCAGACAGGCACCATACCAAGGGTCTTATTTGTCTCCTCGTCCGGTAAACTACAGATTCATTGATTGTAGGGAATCCACTGCGACTGAAACAAGTGTCTTTTTTCAGATCAAGCCTTGAGAAAGTTACAGAAAGTAACGAAACACGTGTCGGCTGCCATCCATTGTCATCACTTGGGAGGTTCTAGGAACAGGACCTCCAAATGGCGATTGTATTTTTGTTGTGTTAATTACATCTCAGTTGCTGAAGAATATTGATATGATTTTGTGATCTTTAAAACTTTATGATTGTTATGGATCAGTGAAACACATTATATATAAATACAGATTTCTGTGCTACCTATGTTTCCTGATTGTTATTTTCTGTGAGTTGGTAGTTGTGGATACTCTACCATTGTATAGAGGCCAGAAGCCCAAGACTTGGGACAAAATACAGCATTTAATTTGTTGGAGTGCCGAGGTACAATCATTTATTGAATAGTATTTGAGGGACAACAGTGCCAGACTTAAGTCACACTCTAGTGTAAGCTGGTGAATGCTCACAAATCTGGATGAGTTGAAGTAGTTCTGGGGTTTAATGTTTTTGATGGGATTGATAAGAAAGCCGTCGCTGTCTTCATATAGGTCTACTAGTCCCTTGATGGCAACTGTTATATTTCCTGCAACCATGAGTCGTGATCGGTATTTGCTTTTGCTTCGGGTGCTGCATCTTGTTGATAATGCTTCAGCATTGCCACAGGATCACCCTGATTGTGACCGTCTCTTCAAGATTCGGCCTGTTCTTGATCATTTTGTAGATTGTTTTTCAGAGATCTATGTTCCAGGGAAAGGAATAATTGTGGATGAGTCTTTGTTCCTGTTCAAGGGCCGTTTGGTCTTTAGGCAGTACATTCCTAGAAAGAGGGCACGTTATGAAATTAAGATGTATATGCTGTCTGAGAGTAGTACTGGATATGTCTATAATTTCAGGGTGTACACTGGTCGGGATTCTTCTATTGACCCCCTTGGTTGTCTGCTCACTTTTGGAGTCAGTGAGAAAATTGTGTGGGAAGTTGGTAGAGGACTTTTTAATAAAGGTCACCATTTATACGTAGATACCTTCTACATTGTTGTGCAATTGTTCAAAGTGGACACTGTTACAATCCGATATAACCATAAAGGGTACCCCAAAGAGCTTGTATGTAAAAAACTTAGTGATGAACTTCTAGCTGTGAAATTTTTAGACAGGAGAGATGGCCACATGCTGACAACCATGCATGATAAAAGTAGTTCACAGGTGAGTGTTTCGGGTCAGATTGCTGAAGTGCGCAAACCTGTGTGCATTTTAGTCTACAATAAGCACGTGGGTGGTGTAGATATAGTTGATCAAAGGTTGGAGCCTTACAGTGCTGTTCGTAAATTATACATTTGGTATGAGAAGTTGGCTGGTCATTTGATCAATTTGGAAACATTTAATGCTTTTGTTGTATTCAAGGATTGTTCTCTAGATTTAATGACTTTTGGTCAGTTTCAGCAGTCTGTAATAGGCAGCCTTGTTGTAGATGAGCAGGCAATTGTTCCTAGAGTTGGAGTAGTGGAAGATGTGGCTAGATTGAAAGATCGGTTTGCATACAGTTTTGCAGTTCCTCTAAAACGAAGGTCGGGAGTGCCTGAGGGATCAAGAAGGGGGATCTGATCCTTCAGGAGCTAGAGCCCTCACACACCCCAAGGGGTGTCATGCTTCATCATAGGGCAGCTCCTTGTTGGGCCGGTGCTGCAATGCCCAACAGGCCCCGCAGGGGGGCTGTTTTCCAGAGTTCTTTTAAACTGCCGTAGAGTAGTATGAGGGTAAGAGTGAGGGTTCAGTGAGTAGAGTGGTGGGTTTAAAAATAACTCAAAGGGAATCTAAGTCAAGCTTTAATGTGGGAGACCCTAGGTTATGTTAAAAACAAATAAAAGCCAGAGTGGATATAATGGTCCACATAAGCTCTAAGAACAAGTGTTGGTCAAGTGTTGGTCAACATGTTTCTTGCTGGTAATGTCATGAATGATCAGGGAAATTCATCAGGACCGTGAAAAATAAAACAGCTAAACTACTCAGAGGGAGGGCGGTCAGAGGTACATATGTCACCTAGTGCCGTGCCATTCCCAATGCAAGAGGGTATGTGATCTACCTTAATGCAATCGATAAATTAACCAACCTAGAAGAAAGGAGAAAAAAAGGGGAAACAGCAACAAAATTCAGTGAGAGTATTGATGCTTGATAGAGGTGGCATGCAAAGCTATTGCATGCTTAGGTTCAATGCCCAAAGGGGATAACAGTACACCAGTGTTACAAAACATAAGTAATCCAGAAGGTAGTCTACAGTTACATTCAACATGTGGTCACACACAAACTGGGGAGGTCAAGAATGTATACCTCATGGGGAATCCTAGGGGTGTGTGAGTATATACAATATGCATGTCGCCAAGTAGATGGCGGATGTGACGCTGATAAACGAACACACTCATTATCGTTATTGAAGTTACACAGAAGTATCCACGTAATGGGTGTCACTCACGCCCTCGTCGCCAGCAGACTTGACTACGGCAACGCACTCTATGCCGGAATAAACAAAAACCTCACCCGCAAGCTGCAAAACATCCAGAACGCCGCCGCAAGACTGGTCCTCAATCTGCCAAGACACTGCCATATCTCCCAGCACCTGCCCACACTCCACTGGCTCCCCATCGAGGCTAGAATCACCTTCAAGATCCTCACCCACGCACACAAAGCTCTCCACAACGCCGGACCAGCGTACCTGAACAGCCGTCTCGCTTTCCACGCACCCCAAAGGACCCTACGATCAGCACAGCTCTCCTACGCCGTGGTCCCCCATGCCAGAAAGACCAGATCGGGAGGCCGCTCCTTCTCCTTCCTCGCGGCCAGAGCCTGGAACGCCCTTCCGCTCCACCTCAGACAGACAACATCACTCTCCATCTTCACGAGGAACCTCAAAACTTGGCTCTTCGACAGACCTCCTTGATGGAATGGAACCTGCACCCGCCCTCCCCAGCGCCTTGAGACCCTTACGGGTGAGTAGTTGCGCTTTATAAATACCTGATTGATTGATTGATTGAGGGTTGAGGATATTGAAATCTGCCTCTGCTTTAAAGCCTTGGTTTCACAGCTGGTGCTGTGATTGTTCTGCACATAACAGCACATGGAGGACCACACCTCTTACCTGTTGAACATTCACAACAAGAGCTGTGAAATGGTGCTATTCTCCAGTACAATGATGAATGTATGTAGTAGAGTAGGTAGAGATTGTGAAACCTCCTGTAAAACCTTTCCACAGTGTAATGATTGTGCGTAGTATAGTTTTGTTAGTAATTTCTATCTCTGTTAAAAACTGTCTGTTCAATAATGGATTTACATAGAAGAATGGAGATAGACACTGCTCTGTCTGATAAACAAATCTCCCCAGTATATTGGGCATATGTGGAAGGTTGTACACAGAGGTTGTGTTGTTTGTGACACCTCCTCTCAAGGTGATCGATATCAGTACTAGTATGTGAGGAGGGAGTAACGTTTCTTCTAAGATCTTTCCACAGGTCCAAATAATTGCATCAAGAGGATGTCGTCCAGGTAGATGTTCATCCTCACTCATCTTGTCCTCAGAAATTCAACCACAGGGTGTAGGAGTTTGGTGAAGCACCACAGTGCAGAGGAATCCGAAAGACCAAAAAGGAGGGCTTGGAACTTGTACACTTGATCCCTCCAGCCAAACTGGAGGAAGCATCTATGAGGAGGAAATATTGGAACTGCACGCTATGCGTCCTTTTAATCCAGCCTTACTATCCAATCCCCTGCCAAGAGGATATCGATCAGGAGGTGGTTGTCCTCCATTTTGAAGTGGCAGTAAACCAGCAACTCATTGAACTCCCTCAAGTTGAAGCCCTTGTCTTTTTTCTCCACCAGAAAATGTTGCCTACAAACCCTCTTGGGTGTAATACCGACCTGCAAATGGCACCTTTGGCCAAGAGGTCTTCGATCTTGTTGTCACCTCTTAAGCTGAGAACATCAAAGGCCTTGAGCATACTACCTGATGGGGAGAGCCCAGGAATTCTATATTTCCAGAACCAAGGGATCTGAGGTACTCTCTCTCCATTTGTGTAGAAACCACCAAAGTCTCCCCCTCAAGGTCTTGAGGGAAAGAAGGGATAATCCTTACAGGAGAATCCACCTAGGATGTTTTTACTGCACCTCGGTTCATCCTGTTGCTTCTGCTTCTGCGGAGCCTCTCTTGGGGAAGAAGGTCCCTGACTGTCTTCCATCTTGCCAGCTGTTGTCTCTCTTATTGTGCCCTCAAAAGGAGCCTTGCTTATGGGAGCAGACAAGGGAAAGGCCCCTGCCTCGTCCAGCCCCGGCAAAAACCTTCCCTGGAAAGACCTTTTTGATGGACAATTGTGCCTTGTCCAGGGTGGAGAATGTTGTCACAAATTTCCCAAGTTCTTTTATGAAGGGTTCTCTGAAGAGATTCCGCTGCGCAATGGCCCCCGCCTCCGAAGTAGCCAACTCCCCCAGCTTGGGGTCAATTTTAATCAGAAGTGACCTGTGCCATTCCGCTGACAGGGTGCAGTTAGCGTTCCCTAAAAGACACATGGCCCTCTGGGCCAAGCCAGCTACAGTGTCTGTGGGTATAGATGACCTGGTTGCTTTAGCCTGCTCCACTATCTCAATAATCTTTGTTAGAGGGCCTACCATATCCAGGAGTTTATCCTGGCATGCTTGCCATAATCTGTCAATGCCCTTCTTGGGATTCTTCATGCATTTCCAAAAGAATGTGCACATCTTGTCATTGAGCTCCAGGGTCAGGGCTGCTTTCCCGCTGAGAGAAGGTCTGCAACATTTTGCCCGAAGGCGGGCCATAACTTCTTTGGTTAAGGGTTGTCAAATTTTGTTTGCAACATAGTCTGCCAACTTCTGCTCCGGGATCCATTCCGATGAGCGGGGATTGTAGATTCCCTCAGGTTCAAACATGTCTATCTGACCTGGGTCCCCATACTGAGAGTCAGATGCACTAGAGCCAGGCCACCAAGGCCTACTACAGCTAGTTTTGCCTACAGACAAGTCATCGTCATCCGAATCACCCTCCCCTTTATCGGGGAACCCAGTGTCGGGCTCATCATTGGGGGCAATAAAGTTGCCATATTTCACTGGTAATATATCCTCCCGGCAGGGTACATTTCTAAGCGTGAGCGCAATCTTATGGAAGGCCTTGCGGAGTCTGTAAAAGCCTTCCAGGTGTCCCGCGCCACACTTGTGGGCCTTTTTGGTCATGGAGGATTAGAGTCCTTTAGGCCCCACCATCACCTGGGGTCACCAAACACCTTGGGGATTTGCTCTGCAATCCTATTATTTGATCCTGGAGGGGGGACAAGGCCCTAGACATAGCTTGAGAAAGGGCTCTGTCCACCTCTGCGGGAAAACGGTGTCCCGCAGGTGGCCATTCCTCCTCGCCTTCATATAGTGAGTACTCGTGGTCTGTAAAAGATTCCATGTTTTTTAGGGTGAGAGGACACAAATATTGACCACCTACTAGGTCAAATAATCGCCTGCTGTAATTGAATTTGGGCAGCCCTCTCACTGGTGCTCCAATTTATGGCTGCAATACCAACACATGCTACTAGATGGTGCCCAAGCCTAACACAAGCTAAGTCCTGCTCGTCGCAGCCCAAGATCATACCCCCGAAGAGGCGTCAAGAGCGGGTTGGTAGGAGGTCCTGGGCGAAACCCAAGAGAATCCTCACCACGGAAATCCCTGCATGTGAGGCGCGTGCATGGGAGCGTGCTGAAGGGCTTTTCTGACAGTCAGCATCGCGCCTGACAGACCTGCAATCAGCGCCTGAAACGCCGATGTGGGACCCGCGAACAAAGAGATAGAGGGGCATATGTACAAGGAGTGAACGCTGCGTTAGCGGCACTTTTCTGCCGCTAATGCGGCGATATTTTTATCGCCCTATTAACAAGCTGTCGCTAACAGCCGTTAGCGACAGATTTCTGGCGATACCGGCCGTGTCCAGCATCGCCACCTATGATAGCGATAACTATCGCTAATGATATGCAAGGTAGGCGCTCCCGTGCAAAAACGCACGCTAACCCCACTTCGCGATATTTACAATGATCGCCCGGACCCGCGATACGTTAAAAAAACAGCTGCTAAAGCCCGTTAGCGGCTGGGACTTAAGACCAGAAAATAGCTGGTCTTAAAAATGGAGATAACACTTGGGGCCTCATGTCTTCAGGTTTTGGTGCTGGACAGCGCTGCAAGCAATGTTGCTGCGCTGCCCTGCGATAAAACTACAGGGCAGGAATGAGCACCATCAATAAGATAGTGCACATTCCTGGGCCTCACTCATGAAAAGTGTTGCAGCGCTGCGACAAGACAGTGTCGCAACACTTTTCACTACGCCCTTCTTGCCACTCCATAGATGCGCTGTTTTCACTGGACAGCGCTCCATGACGCAAGTAATGACAGATACATCTGGAATCCTGACGTATCTGTCTGCGCTAATGTCACGCATTGCTGCTGTTGTGTCACAAGCATGACGCAACTCCAGCAATGCATGGGGACAGCCTATCCCTGTGGCACTGCGTCACCCTTACGCCTGCCATGAGGCAGGCGTAAGGTACTGACGCAGTGCCGTCCTACAATAGTCGCAGTGAAATCTGAGGGATTTCACTGTGCCACTCCTATGAGGCCTTGTCGCGTGTGAACGCACACCCTGCGTACATCATACCTGATGCAGGTATGATGTGGCACAGGGCTTCACAAGGTCACGCATATGCCTACATGCGTCACTTTGCAAATACGGCGGTACGTGGTGCTAGTTTTGCCTGGTCCTTTCTTGAGGGGTGCCAGGGTGTCGGCGCAGTTGGAGACCCATCAGTGGCGGTTGCGCACTGGGGTGTCATCGTCTGTAAGCATTAGCGGAGTGGTGGTGCTGAGGGAGTTGACGAGACGTTCTTCTGTGGCCTTGATCCAGCTGCGAGGGGGGGCGATGATGGCGGTGGTGTACGGTGGGCATGGTGAAGACGTGATGTATACAATGATGGTCGGTCCAGGAGAGTCCGGTGGTGTGGCTGTAGTTGAAGTACCCGCTGGCGGAGGAGACGTGCTTAACCGCGTGTCCTGCTATGTGGCTTGCTGCGGTGACTAGCTGCTTGAGTCTGATGTTGGTGAGCTTCCCCAGGAGGGGGTGGTGTTCTGGTCACTGGGGTTGTCCAAGTGGAACTTGAGTTCACCAAGTAGGATGTCGTCGGTGGATGGGAGAGCCTGGGGTGCAAGGAGGTCTACAATGGTATCGGAGAATTGGGGGCCATGGCCCGGGGGGCCTGCAGATGAGGGTGCCGTAGAGGATGGGCTTGGGGTTGGTCCGGATCTGGGAGTTGAGGTGCTCCATGGTCACCGTTGGGTCATTAGAGTGCGTGGTCAGTCGGAGTGTGCTTCTGTAGGTGATGGCAATGCCTCCTCCTGGAGGGTCGGGGTGGTCCTTGCGGGTGATTCAGTAGCTGTCAGTGATGGCGATGATGATGTCCAGTCCGGAGCAGAAGTTGGTCCTGGCAGGCGATGTGGCGTCCAGCGTTGATGGCGAGGAGGGTACTGGCGTCGTAGCGGTGGAGTGTCCGAGAGGAAGGGTCCTTGGTGCTGAGCGCGGTCCTGGGGCAGACGGACGCAGACAGGCTTGCCTTTGGCACGGGAGACGTCCATTACAACGCAGGCATTACAACGTAATGCCTTTACAACGCTACTCCAACCACGCAGGTGCCTTTACATCGCATTCCATTACAACGCATTGTTGGGTCAGTAATGGGGTATTTTTAAGTTTTAGGGTGGGTATGGGTTTTGTGTGTTGGAGATGAAATTTGGGGTGTGCTTTGGGGTCAATTCTTGAAAATCGGGTGTGTTTTGGGGTCAATTATGAAAATTCAGGTGTGTTTTGGGGTCATAATAAAGATCCGACGGAGGTGCGGCCTGGGATTGAGGCGTGCGATGTGCAGCCCCCGGCGGCGGAGGCTCATCCTTGCAGCGGGTGGGCGCCTTCGCTGGGGTCCTGGGAGACGTTGTGGAGGAGCGGGCTGTGTGGGGCGCCGTGCCACTGAGGGCCGAGAACGGGGGCTCGGCCCCTTGGGGCAGTGTGGCTCCCTGACCTCCCCCCTCCAGAAGTCGAGGCCTGGCGCGCTAGTGATCACTGGCTGAGGGGCTACCATCGGATGAGACAAGAAGCCCATGTCCCATACGTGAGAATAGGCGAGATATTGGAATCATCCGCCGCTCAGAGGATCCACATGAATCTGGGTGTGCAGAAACCCCCTTCACGGACTGGTGATGGCCCCCCCGTGGACTATTCAGGTGAGGCGGGGGAGGCAGGACTGAACGGAGGCTGAGGTGGAGATCTCCTGGCTGAAATTGGGCTTCGGTGGGCTAATTGGTGCAGCTAGTGGGGCATGAGTGGGGGCTCTAGGCCTGCGGTCGGCGGGACGCCCTGGTGGAGGCGCAGCCAGGAGTTAAAAGAGCAACCTCCAGGAATTGAGACCAGGCGCGTCTAGACGGAGGGCTGTCACGGGGATCTCCTCATTGGGACTGGACCTCGGCGAGCTGATTGCTGCAGCTGGAGCACGAGTGGGGGCTTTCGGCCCGCGGCCGGCGAGACGCCCCTGCGGAGGCTCGGCCCAGGGGTCCACTGCACAACCCTCCAACAGTGGGACCAGGCCCACGAGGGACAGTAGCTCCGCCGTCTGGGTCCTGAGAGACAGAAACACTGCCAAAGGGAGTGAGTGGCAGCCCAGAGGGAAGCTACCGTTGGGAGCCAGTGGCAACTAATGGGCCTTACCTTTGGGGAAACCCGAATCAGCGGCACTGTGATGTCCATGAAATCGATGCCTGCGAGATGAACAAGTCTGTAATGGACGCACTCTTGTGGCTCCCTGCCGTCCGATGATCTCCGCCTCGGATGGACCCGGACCCCATCCCTCTAAGTGAGGCCTGCTGAGACGGTCAACAGCCCTGCAGCTCATGTACCACTGAGGATAACCGCAACGATCCTTACTGCTATTCAGACGGCGTAGCGGAGAGGCGTGATCAACGAAAGAGACATCACCTGATCTTAGGTGATGGAGGCGACCTGGCTGAGCAACCTGAAACTGATCACGGACGGGTGAGGAAGACGCCCGATGGGTGACCCACGAGGCACCTCTTGGAGATACACGGGCTGGGGGTTCGCCAGCCCCCCCAAGATCCAAACCCTGGTCCCTGAAGTCGGAGTGGAGTGGGTGGTCCGTCTTGCCCCCCGATTGGACTGATTCCAGCAGTGTTCCGTCGCCTCGTCCGGGGAAAAGTGAACTCTAGCTGAGTGTCAAAACACTCAGGAGCATCCTTCCCACCATGGGGAAGGACAAGGGGGCTAAAACCTGTCCAACTCAAACCCGAATGGAACAATATACACTTACCGGATCTACTCAAGATGGAGCAGGCCCCTCTGCGACTGGCCGACTGGAAGGGTACCTGGCCACCATACTGCTAGCGATAAAGACATGCCAGGAATCAATGGAAACCAAAATAAGGGATGTCTGCGTCGATATGGCGCTCATCCGCCAGGATCTTTGTAACGCGACGGCCCGTGTGACAGCGGCGGAGTCCCGTATATCTGAGGTGGAAGATGATGTGTCTACACTGAAAACGCAAGTGAACCAGCTTTTATCTCGGCCATCGGAGCTCCATAAACGGGCGGAGGACGCCGAAAACCGTTCCCGCAGGAATAACCTGCGCCTGGTTGGCCTTCCAGAGGGCACGGAGCCCGCCCAAATCAACACCTTCGTCGAAAATTGGTTCCGGTCATGGATGCCTGCGGAGGCCTTGTCTCCTTGCTTTGTGGTAGAGAGAGCCCACCGCTCCCTCGCCCCTCGACCTCCGCTGGGGGCACCGCACCGACCAATAATTGTGAGGATCTTTAACTTCAGAGACCGTGATGCCATCCTGCAGGAAGCCCGCTCACGACCAGAACTCACTTATAAGGGATCCAAATTATGATCTTCCCTGATTATACCAAGGAAGTGCAGGCCCAAAGACGATCGTATGCCCAAGTTAAGCAAAAGCTGCGGGCCCTGAATCTGTCCTACAGACTCCTCTTCCCAGCCCGTCTCAAAGTGATATTCCTAAACAAATCCTATTTCTTTGACACACCTGAGGCAGCTTGGTCTTGGGTGACTGAGGAGTGTCCACTCCGCATACCGAAAAATACACCAGCAGCAATCCACCAGACAGGTCCACCTGGGAGGGACTCGGCAGCTCCCCGCGGACTGCGGGCGGGCTCCCGTAGAAGACGCGGGACCCGAGGAACACAGTCCGCATCGCCGAGTGGCTCTATCCAGGTCAGAGATGACTCGCCGGAGACCAGGAAGACCGCAGGTGACCTTGCCCAGCCGGATAACACAAACTAGGGGGGATCTCCCGGACCCGGTTCAGATGACACTGTTCTCTCCTCCAGCCCCTGCATATGAGTTACGTACTGCAATTCCAGAACTCCGCGCCAGAGGAACAAACATCCTTGAGCTTAGAGGGGTTCCACATGCTGTCGCTGATCACGACCCCTGTTTAATTTGTCCACATTGCAAGCCTTCGTTGTTCGGGCGACAGATGCTTCATTTGGGGTAGTATGGGGGTGGGGGGTTTGTTGGGTTTCTCTTCTGGGACTGTTTTTCCAGACACTGTTTAGATTGTTCTGTTCTATGGTAACACTGTGCACCATACGCAAGATACTCCCTCAAGCAGCCCGAATAGTGCCTTTGAGTATGCACAGCTTCCCTCGGTAGCCAAATACCTGATCTATTGGAGATCTTCAAACTGTTGGTCCCAATCATTGCCAGTTTGCCACCATGCCAGGTCCATATCCTGAAAGCGAGCCCATGGGAATCCTCTCGTGGAATGTAAATGGACTCTTAGACAAAATTAAACGTATGGAGATTTTAAAGTATGCCCGAAGGAATAACCCGGATGTCTTATTACTACAAGAGACACAACTGGTTGGGAACCGCTGCCCTTTCCTGACGCTTCAAGGGTTCGACAGGGTGTGGCATTCTCGGTTCTCTAGAGGTGCTCGGGGAACAGCAGTCCTTCTGCGCCGCTCCCTTCCCTTCACAATGACTCAAGTGTTTCACGACCCTTCGGGCCGATTCACTGCGTTCTCTGGCACCCTGGGAGAATCCATCATTAATCTAATGTCAATATATGCTCCTCCAGCAAATTTAGAGCCCACGCTCCAAGCAGCACTGAAAATATTATCCGCACTTCCCCAGGGCTTGACGATAATTGGGGGCGACTTTAATGCGGTTCCGGAGCCCACGGAAGATGTTACGGGTCCCATATCCTCTCATAGAAAACTGGGGGCCAGATGGCTTGGGGATTGGACCGCTACACTGGGTCTCTGTGATGTCTGGCGCACCACAACCATTCCAGTATAGACCTCCTGTTTATGCCCGCTCCAGACTGCCATGCCGTCTGACATCCAAATCCTAGCACGCGGAATATCCGACCACTCCCCACTCCTCCTACAGGTGGGTGGCCCCACGACGGCACTCAGACCCATATGGCGACTAAATGCTTGGTTCCTCCAGGACCCAGAATATACAAAGAGTGTAGGGGAGGAACTTATTAGATACTTTCACACTAATAAAGGTACAGTGCAGCGTTAGGGTACACTTTGGGAGGCGGGCAAAGCCACAATTCGGGGGTACGCTAAAGGACTCCTTAAGCACAGGCGTCAGGCCCGTGACCACCACCTCGCTCAACCTGAAGCTAGGGCACTCCGTATGGAAATGGCAGCAGCAATGACGGAGGGGGAGGCAGAATGTCGACAACTGCAATTAGTGCGGGACGAAATCAGAAGTATCTCCATCGAGTCAGCCAAGATGATTTGGAGATCCTCAGTAGCCAGAGTTTACGGATGGGGATACAAAAATGGCAAGTTACTCCATTGGCTTGCCACTCATCCCATGGCCAATCGAATAATCCCTGAAATTCGAAGCCCACAGGGCCAAATATCCCATACACCCGCAGCAATTGCACAGACCTTTGCGTATTACTACAAGACACTATACTCAGCAGACCCCACACACACACCATGGGATAGCTCTGCCTTCTTGCGAAATATCCCTCTCCCAAGGCTATCGGAGGTGGAACAGCAAACCATGGATGAGCCTATCACACTTGATGAAGTGAGCGAAGCAATTTCCATGCTCGCCACTCGCAAGACCCCGGGCTAAGATGGACTCCCTGAGGAGTATTACGCGGCGTTTCACGAGACTCTGACCCCACGCCTCCATGCTCTATTTGAGGAGGCTATAGAGTACGGGTCATTCCCTTCCCTTCCCTCACAGACACAGCCACCATCGTGGTCATACCCAAGATGCACCCTCCCCCGGCTTCCTGCACACAATATCTCCCGATCTCCCTCATCAATACCGAAGTCAAGGTATATGCTACGATTTTGGCCACCCGGATGAAAAGAGTGCTTCACACCCTCGTCAACCCTGACCAATGTGGCTTCATGCCGCACCGCAGCACCCGTCATTGCCTTCGATGTCTGCATGTGGCCCTGGCCTACCGGGATCTCCTTACACCATACCTGGCTTTAGTTTTACTTGACTTTGAAAAGGCCTTTGATACGGTTGACTGGCACTATATGCAGGCGATGCTAGAGAGAGCATGCTTCGGACCCCACTACCGGAGAATGTTAGGGGTTCTTTACTCAAACCCATCAGCCAGGGTCCTTATAAATAGGGCGTTGTCCGAGGTCTTCCCAATTGCGCGAGGGATCCGACAGGGGTGTCCGCTCTCCCCGCTTCTTTTCGCCCTCGCGATTGAACCTCTGGCCTGTCACATCCGGACGGATGACCGGGTGCAGGGCTGGCGGTGGCAAGAATCTCAGGAGGACCGAACCGCATTGTACGCTGATGATGTCCTCTTGTACCTCGCTGATCCAGCCCGGTCCAGGCCGAGATGTATGCAGATCCTCCACTCTTTTGAGCGAGCATCTGGGTTACGCCTTAACCCACTCAAGTCCACAGTGGTGCCCCTTTATGCCTCTAGGGAATGCTTCGACTGGCAGGCAACCATGCCCATACGAAGATTATCCTTCAAATACCTTGGTATCTGGGTGGCGCTTCTCTCGAAATTGACTTGGTCCCTTAATGTTGGTCCACTTCTCCGACGCACGAAAGATGACTTGCGTCGTTGGCAAAAACTTCCTCTCAACCCCCTCGGGAGAATCGCCCTCTTCAAAATGATGGTTCTCCCCCGCCTCTTATATGTTCTCCAAAATCTCCCAATCCATCTTCCTCGCAGCTGGTTTCGCGACCTAGATGGGGTAATTACCAACTTCCTTTGGGGGGGCTCAAGAGCGCGCCTGGCTCTCACGACTTGCCAGCGAACCACTTATGATGGAGGAATGGGTATGACGAATCCCTTTCTTTACTATCTCGCTACCCGCCTCCTGGCAATCCATGATTGGTTTAACGGGGGTGGTCGGACCCAGCATATCGTCTCGAACTGGGACGTCTGGGATTCTCTCAGGCCCAAGCTATGCTGTACTGAGCCCCGATCCCTCAGGCCCTACCAGCAATCACTCGTACGGCATTCCTAGCATGGCGATCTGCACTGAGGCACATCCACTGGGACAACAGACTCACACGACAAACTCCACTATGGCACGGCACTTGGCTGAGAGAAGTGGGGACTCTGACGGGCTTTCAAGCATGGGACCTCATAGGCATTACCTACTTAGGAGAGATCTGGAAGGGAGACCACTTATCCTCCTTTCAGGAATTACAACGTGCATACTCCTTACAATTCACTCTATTCTTTAAATATCTTCAATTACGTCACGCCCTGGCCACTCACATCCCCAATCAAGAGTCATTCCCCGAGTTCAGCCCGCTGGAGGCCACAATTCTCATGGGAGACCTAGGAAAGGGAGGGATATCCCAAATATACCGATCCTTGATAAACAATACCCCATCCACACTAGACCCTCTTAGAGCCAGATGGGAAGGGTGGGTGGGCCCTCTAGAGGAGGAAGACTGGAGGGACGCTCTTATGGCCCCCAGAACACTCATTATATCTGCCAAACTTCGCCTTATACAGATATACTATCTACACTGCGCATATCTTACACCGGCGCGACTGCACAAAGCTGGACTTCTCCCAGCCCCGCAATGTCCACGATGTGCAGACGAACCAGCCGACTTCTTCCACATGGTCTGGTCCTGTGTGGTCATATCTAAGTACTGGGCGTCACTCACAGCGGAGTTGAGTGGTATAATGCGATGGGAGGTTCCCCTTAATCCTCTTGCTCTTCTTCTGGGGGTGATGGAGGGTGTGGACGGCTCCCGAGCCGACAAGTTGTTTCTAGGAACAGCCATGTTGGTTGCGAAAAGGGACATTGCAAGGGTCTGGAAAGACTCAAAATCTCCCTCTATATCAAAATGGCGTAGGGGAGTTCACAGGTGCGCTCTCCAAAAAAAAACGGTGTATGAGGCACGAGGATGTCCGACCAAATATGGACGGGTGTGGGGCAAATGGACAGGACCATTGGATTGAATACTCTTGGCGCTAAGGGCGGGCCCTTTTCTCCCCTTTTTTTTTATTTTTATTTATCCTTTTTTAAGTCAACTGATGGGGAGATAGAGTTTGGATTTGTAATGCAATGTTTTACATGTCACAGTGCTACAAATGTTGCTTTGGTTACCTTGTTTTTGCAAAATGCCAATAAAATTGGATATCAAAAAAAGAAATGTGGTCCAGGAGTCACCTCTTCAGAGTAATTGTATTCTTGGGGTGCTGCTGTAAACAATCCCAGCATTCCTAGTTGCCCCTCTTCTGGATCCAGCCTTGCCCCCACAGAGCTGAAAAGAAATACTTTGTGCAGCAAGCCAAGTAACTCGCTGTCCGGAATCTGCTTTATGTGCCTAGCAACATGCTTTCAGTGACACCAAAAACCCTCCAAAACAAAGGCCACACTACACTTGTTGTACACTTCTGTCTGTTCATACACTAACATGATCAACAGTGCCCAACCATAAACACACAAAAATCGATGTTGCCAAGATTATATGAAAACCACACACTCCTCATATAGTCATTCAATGGATTTGATGATTTCACCCAAAAAGCTGCTGTTTAGCAAGTGTTCCAAAACGAATGGAGAGTTTAATTTTCAATGACTCAATACAGAAATCTCTCAAAGATGTTCAATCCATTGATGGACAAAGATTTTAAAACATAAAAAGCAGTTTCCAGCGCATGGTTGAGAGATCTTTTTAAAACATCATGCAGGCAACGACTGAGCTTGAAGAAGTTCAGAAAAGTGCAACAAAAAATGCAAGTGCAGGAACACGGAAAACGTTAATAATTAGCACTACTTAATCTAATTGACGTCTGCTGAGGCAGGGACGGCAGACTGGCACACGTGATCACTGCTGCTGATTTATGGCCAGTGATATCTTCCCACCTGACCCCCCTACCTCCCAAGCAGAGGGGTTTACACCTCACAGCACAAGCTCATTTTCTTCCACAGAGCTGAAAATAAATCATGCAGCAAGCCAAGTAACTCGCTGTTGAGGCAGAGTCCAGGCTCTGGTTTATGTTCATAGCAGCAACATGCTTCCAGTTACACCAAAACCCTCCAGAGTCCACACAAAAGCCACACTGCACTTGTGCACTTCAGTCTGTCTGTACATGATCAACAGTGACAGTGTCCAAACACATAAATAACCAAAAATCAATGTTGCCCAGATTTTACAAATATCACACACTCCTCACGGCGCAGTCGTTCATTGGAGTGGATGTTTTCACCTGCTGTTGCTTAGCAAGTTTTCCAAAACGAACTGAGACTTCAATGCTTTTCAAAGACTGATGATGATCATGCTTTACTCCCATTAACAGAGATGACATTTTTCGATTTTGAGCTCTACCAAAAAGATGTTTTGTTCTATAAAAGAAAGGTGGTGCGGCAAAAATCTATGGAGCACAAAATTGTGCCGCATGAACATTAAATCTATCAAGAAAGCTGACAATTAGCGTTATTTATTCTAATCGGCTAGTACTGCTGCAGCAGAGACTGAAGACTGGCACACAATCGCTGCTGCTGATTTATGCCCAGTGATAAATTGTGACATCTTCCCTCTTGACACCCCCAGCCTCCCCTCCTCCTCCAAGGAGATGAGTTAGCCCTTCTGAGCACCAGCTTTTTCGTCCAACAGAGCTGAAAACTTTGAGAAGAAATATTTCTTGCTCGTCCCGCAAGCACGCCTTAGCCATTACCAACTAAACTCGCTGCTGCTGAGACAGCGTCTGGGCTTCGGTTTAATGATACAGAGTCACTGTCCGAGCAACATGCTTTGTTACTGATGGTGATTCTGTATTGCTTTGCAGATGCATCGAGCACTGAGATCAGCATGACTGCCAGTGCCTTCATTTTTGCCGACTGGGCCAGCTTTTTTTACTCACCTGCCTTTGCTTGGTGCCTGGTCCACTCATAGGGTTGGGGCTGCAGGGAACAGTCGCGATTGTCAAGGGATCAGGCCGTTTCCAGGTAATGCCGACAACACTGGCGGTGCCCAAAACCTTGTATGCTGCAGGCAGCTGCTCCTGACTGCCGTTGCCAGTCAAACACAGACGCTGGACCTGCAAAAGGCGTCCACATGCTCCTGCAATTAACAGAGGCGCGGGAAGCAGACACCCTGAGTCTGCGCAGTGTGTCTTCATAAATCCTGATGACGAACTGCGCAGACTCAAATTCTCCACTCCCCGCCTGCCTGCAGCCTCTACCCCACCCTTTCCCAACTCGTCACAGGGAGGGACCCACCCGGTGACAAGTTGGGAAAGGGTGGGGTGACCATCCTCTCCACTCCCTGACTGATGTGTAGCCCTGGAACTAGAGGGCTGCAGCCTGACGCGCCCGGGGCAAACTTTATCTCCACATCATCAGGGGTGGAGACTGGTCCTCAAGGCTATGTCTTTGCCAAGCTGATGACTTCAAAGGCCTTAGGGCTTTGAGCTCATCAGCCCGGCAAATACTGTAGACTCGGCAGGGCCTGCGGACATGGCAGCATTAGGGAATGCAAAGGGACAGCGTCGCTTGCAGTGGCACAAGACTCATCAGTCAAAACAGGGCCGCCGCAACAAAAGCAAGAGGTGTGTCGTGTGTGTGTACATTTCTTTATTAAAAAGCATATAAAGACAGATTATTTTTTTACACTTTTGTATTGCCGACCCTGGGGGTGAAAGTAAAGGGGGCAGAGCCCGACACCCTCATACAAAAAACGCCCCTGGAAAAAAAACATAGAAATTCACTTAAAAACAAAGGTTAATGTAAAGTTATAGTTAGGTGTAATACAAATATAGGTTTTTTTTTTTAGCTCTTAGAAATTCACTGAAAAAAGCAAAGGTAAAGTAACGTTATAGTTAGGTGAATTTGTCAGTGCCAACATTAACATTTTGAACTAAAAATAACACAGAAATTCACACGTTATAGTAAGCAGAGCTAACTACAACTTGTGACCCCGCCATGCACTGCTTAGGACCTCACATAGTACATCACTCTTGACATGTTCTATCACATCTTAAATGACATCATTGATGACATCACTGATGAAATCATCCAATGAGTGTGTTAGTCTGTTTAATAGTTTACATAGTGGCGAGTAACTACCATATTACTTTTGTACCTCATTTTGTACAGTCAGCTAATCATTATAAGTGTTTACGAAATGCATGTGCTCCGAATGCACCTTATAATCCCAGCCCCCTGACATACCTCTGTAAAAAAATAGTTGTCCAGAGATTTTCCTTTTTTATTTGTGCTTTTGGATCATTAGAGAAGTAATTTACCTTGGGTAGACATTGCTCATCCGGGCTGAATTTTTCTGGAAGACATTTTGAAAAATGGCGTATGTGTTGCAGTGATGATGTAATATATCAGGAACCATGAGACCTAAATACTTCATTTTGGTGTAGAAACTTAGGTTTTAGGGGTCAGACAGAAAATATATCTCAGAGCAACCCTTCAGCCGTTTTCCAAATTGGCAGCTGTAATAAAGTTAGAAGAGACATATATAGAAATGAAACAAATAATATTGGTTCTTAGTCCTTTTGTGTAGACACCAAATAATCTTTATGATCTGAATTAGGCCTTGGCGGAGTTCGCGGAGTTCCGTGAAGTGACAAAAAAACTCTGCCATGCTCCGCGGAGTTACACGAGCGGCAGAGTGCGTTAGGGTCATGCCATTCACATGATTTTGAGCACTGGGTGTTTGTCCCGCGCTGTAAAATCATCGCAAATGGCACCATGCGCAGCGCAAGAGGGCGCAGCTTCCTTTCTGCTGCTCGAATATATTTTCTACTCGAGCGGCAGCTTTCTCAACACGAACGGAAAGTTTCTCAATGCAAGTGGTCGTGACCTGCTGCGACCACTCGCGTTGAGAAATCAGACTGCCCGCATTGAGAAATCTTGGCAGGAGGTTGATTTTCATTGCTCGTGCTCGCACTCGCCAACTAGACCTGGCGAGCGTGAGCGAGGAAAAAAACTCCACTCCACGGAGCGTAGTTTTTGGGAACTCCACGTGCTCTGCGGGGTAAATCTGAATATGAAAAAAATATAATGTTTATCACTCCTGTTTTAGACACATTTTCATAGTTCACTTTATTGATTTGTTTCGGCGCAAGCTTGTGGAACAGTTGCAGAATGTTGAACATTTGAGAGAAGCATATCGACAGGGACATCTTTTTGTAGCACAGGTTTTGAAAGTACATGTACGTGTAAGTTCTGTGGGTAGAAGCTTTAGGAATTTGTAGGTTTTAGCACCTCATCAATATCTTTCCAACCAAATTCATGTGGATCTTTCTCTACATATGCATAATCCAAAACATTTACACATCTTCTGATCAAGTAGAACGCTCTTTAATGTGTCCATGCACAGAATATGACGTCGGTAGACTGATCTCTTGAACTCACTGGACCGAAGATTGTCAAATGTGTTACAGTCAAAACTCATATTCCACACATGTACAAGGTATTTTTCTACGTCTTTAAGTCACATTCTTTTTTTCTCAGCAAATCCTTTTAGGAACTTTACAGGTTCAGCAGTTAAAGCTCCAAGCTTTGATCCAATTTTGCTCATAGTGTCATCACCCGTAAGAATATATGCCTTCATAAGAACACTGGGCATCTCTGGGTCAAGTTTCTTGTATAAAATATGAACCAGGATTAAGTGTCTTTTCTCGCCTGTTCCATAACGTATCCATAACTCTGATAATCCTTGACTTATGAACATTGCAGCAAATCTAAGTAGCACAATAATAGCATCTGTGTCATTTGACCGCACAATGACTCGATTGGAATCATTTTGAACAGCCCACTCAACATGTGGCACAACACGAAGGTCAGCTTCCTCCAATTTGCTATTAAGTTCTTGAACAATATGGCCCGTACCATTTGAATATATCTGTGTAGGCACCAACTCCTCATTGACAATCATTCGAATTGCAATATTGGAAATTCAGTGGTCACTGAAGCATCAGTAAGGTTTTGGTGAGTTAACATCTCAAAGTTCATCTTGTTCGATGTTGATGACCAGAATTTATCAAGCTGCACAGGTCTAGGTGTCAAATTTCTGATACGGACATGATCAATTTTTCCACATGTAGACATTTGTTGGATTCTCTCACGTTCTTTGACAGATAGTTCAAGATAACTGTCAAAGACAATGTGCAGTTATTCCAAGGTGCGCACAGTTTTTTTTAGAGCTCTTGTACGAGTTTGTGCTTCACTGGTTTTGGTTGCAGCATCTCCATCAAAGAATGCGTTTGTTGGAGAAGATCATGCGACAGGTTGTCCTTGATAAATTGACCCCTTTCTTTTGCTAAATACATCTCTCTATGTGCTTGCAAAAGTCGTTATTTTGTAACCTGTTTTGCAGTGGCTGGTTGGATGAAACTCATACTATGGCAATTAAAGCATGGACGTTTAGCTTTAGTGATTATGCCAAACAGCTTTTTGTCTTTCAATACAGATCTCTCCTGCTTCAGTTCTGCATATAGTTTCGGTCCATGTTCCAGGACATCTAGTAGATGTGTCTTTATATCGTTATCCCCATATTGTTTGGTCACGAAGTTGTGTGGTACCACAGGCTCAGGCATTTCAAAGGGATTTCCTTGCTGCTGCATGAAATGAAGAAGGCTGTCAACATGTTTATTAAAATGCTCCCCTCTCTTTACCACAAGTTTGTAGTGAGGAACAGTTTCACGATGGTCCATTAATTTTGAGTTTGTCATTTCTCTGAAAACATTGCAAATAGAAAGGACTTCAAGGTAAACTAGCTGCTGTTGAGCAACATATTCACTTTTATGTGTCTGACCAACAATTCCCTTGGAGCTTTTCTGTGATCTCTGGATTGTCTGTTCTAGTTTCATATCTGGAGCACAGCATTGAACCTTCCCTCACTGTCTTTCACCACAAAATGTCTTTGGATGAATTTTCTATAGAGGTATGGTTTTTCCTCCTCTAACTTCTTCACTCTTTCCAAACACCAGGACCCATATCTCAGGTAATTTATGCAATCAAATTCACGAAACACAGTAATCAGTGACTCCACATTCTTCACGTGCAGCTCCCAATCACTGTCCCGATCAGCATGTACCAAGTTTTTCACTAGAGTTATCATGTGTTAAACGTTTCCCCAGTACTTGCAAAGTTCCGATTTTTCTCCATATTCTTTGACAAACTCCACAAACTTGGTTTTCAGGTTTTCTGATTTTGAACTGAGCGTACTGAACATTGCCTTGCTTTGCATTATGTCTTTTGAAAGAGGTGCACCCTGTGCCTTGGTCACTTCTGTGATAAGATATGCAAAACCAAATTTGTCATTCTTGTCCCAGTAAGCATTCAAATGCAATGTTTTTGTAGCCTCAGATATGATGAGCATAACTTGTAACAAATTAACAGTGTGAGTTCCACTCAGTACTGACTGGACACTTTTGCTTCCAAAGAGTTCAGCCAGTGCATTGTCTGTGCCACATCCACATCCACTGAGATAACTTCCTGCACACTGCAACACAACTTTTGTCATGTGGAAAATGCCCATCATTGGATAAAGATCATCAAACTCTACTGGATTGTTCTTAAAAATGGCAGCTACAATACAGACAACACCTTCATGGCAGAAAATTGGCAGGATCTGCTGGTCTTCAAGCTGAGCATGCACATTTTGGAAATTTTTTAGAGGTGTGTATACTGTTGCGCAGTTTGTAACTGGAGATGGTATTACTGGTAATAACCGAACCTTCTTCCATGGGAGAGTATGCTGGGAGATCAGAGCATGAATTCCAGCCTACGGAGGAACTGGCTTTTCTTCATCCTTCAGTCCGCAACGATTAAGTGATATGATAAATTCAGTTAAATCAGCTTTGCGGACCGCAGCATCAGGTAGAAGAAGATCCAGGTCCACAGCAACTCTTGAAACTTTCTGGTAGACTGGGACATGTTGATAGCTTGTAGTGATTTTGTACACATTGACAAGGCAGTTGGGTTATAAGTTTGCAGCTTTGTTTGTTTATGCCTATAGCTGTCACAGCTTGTTTTCCAGCAGCTACTTCATTGGCACAGTCTTGAAAAAGCACCATGGCAGTATCATGTGTGCTGGATATTCCAGACAAAGAAGAGCTGTCTTCAAAATCAAAATTATCAAGACCAGCAATTGTAAATCCTTTCCTGTTAAAGTGAATTGGAAGTGGTGTGCTGTCCTGCTCCATACTATATCATTATACCTTGTTGATACACCAATCCTATTCATTAAAGTGATTAGCTCTCTACTTTTGGACTTGTCATAGATTGTGTGGGCAGTCAGCATGTGTAGCGGAGTTTTCTTTTTGCCGTGATGTAATTCATAAAACATGATTTGGAAAAGACAGTACATTTGCACAGCATAAGCCTGTTGGTTCATAGGATTGTCTACCACTTCTTCACTTATATCTTCAAAGCCATCATCAATGTTGTTGGCTTCTGTTCCGAACTCAAGAACTTTATCTTGTAACAGTTTTGCTTTGCTGATATTAAACAATGATGTAAAAAACGTTAAGACAACATCAGGCATTCTTGTTGACTACCATGATTTGCCATTAAGTACAAAATATAAATCTTTCAGGACGTTTCTTAAAATGGTTCCTACTGATTTTACTTCATCCTGTGATTTTATTTTGGCAGCAAGAACTTCAGGAGTCAACTCAGCTGAGAACACCATAAGTGGCTCATTCTTTTTGTTAAACTGACAAAAACGAATTCTGTCATTGTACATTCTCACCAGAAAAATCTTAATTTCATTTTTTTTAACAGAATTTTATATAGCGCGAACTTGACCCGAATCGGGTATCAGAGCACTTTACATAGCACCAGTTGCATTACATAAGGACACATTCATTTTTTTGTTAGGCACGGGGAGATTAAGTGATTTGCCCAGAATCACAGGATGTTCAGCGTCATTGCTGAGACTCGAACCCAGTTTCCCAGATTCGAGGTCGACCGCCCTAGCCGTTAGGCCAACTCCTGTTTCATCAATGTTGAAAATTATTTCTCTGATCTCACTGAATGTGAACCCATAGCCAGCTCTCAAGAGTGGCTTTAAAACTTAATTTGCTTTTTCAAAGAGTGCAAACTTAACTGAAGGCTGGCGGTTATGTTGCTGCTGGGAGCTCATTGTACATCCATATATTTGAATGTATGCACTCATGTAGTTAGGGTGGGCATACAAATCCGCTACAAATACATTCATCTCGCTGTTTAGGGAAGCTACTCAGCTGAAAACTTCATCTTGGAAGAAACTACCTGCAGATAAAAACATGTTTGGCCTTTGAGACTCACATACTCTGTACTTTGTTCTTTCATCAATCCCTTTGGCACTTGTTCTGGCTAAACCACAGATACCACATTGAAGATCCTCTGCTTTCTGATCAGTTGTTGGAGGTGGATGAGGGGTAGCCATCGATCTTTTAAGTGAATGGACATTGGGTTTGGTTGTCGTTGCTTTCTCAGAATACTTGGATTCTTGGGGTGATTAACTGGTTTCTGCTATTTTTTGAAGAAACAAAATCCAGGCTTTTTTCCATTGTGTACAACTTGTAGCACTTGTTGTTACAATGATAAAATATTTGATCCTCTTCACACATCAGTTTCAATCTTTTGTGAACTTCGTCTTGCCGTATTTCTGCAGCATCTCGAACTCTCTTCTGTCCAGCCGCAGTTGATGTTAGCATTTCTTTCTGATTAGTTTGGCATATGACACATTTTTCTTTGTTGAAGGAGTTGTCAGATTTTGTAGTTAGCAACACTCTGTCAAGAGGTAAAGATCCTCTGCTACCACCTGCTTCGCTCATGTTTACGAATTCGAATCAATGGAACACCTGAAACCTAAAAACAATATTTAAATAAATAAACAATATGATGGCTAAATCACATCATAAAAGAGCCACCATTTTGGAAAATGGCAGAAGGGTTGCTCTGAGGAGGTATTTTCTGTATCTATAAGACTATTTCACCCACAAAACCTATGTTTTGACACCAAAATTAAGTATATAGGTATCATGGTTACTGAAATATTTCATCATCACTGCAACACATCCGCCCTTTTTAAAAATGTCGTCCAGAAAAATGCGGCCTGGATTAGTAATGTCTACCCAAGCTAAATTACTTCTCTAGTGATACAAAAACACAAATCAAAAAGGAAAATCTCTGACCAACAATTTTTTTAGGGAGGCATATCAAGGGACCAGGACTAATATGTGTGTAGAGGAATTGAACATGTTATAAATCTTTGTATTGAAGAGTAACTCTGTGAGCAGGTGACAGCTGATGGCTTGTGTTCATTATGTTCTACACAAGTTTTTTGGTACTGCAGAAAAAGTTTCCAGCAGGGCAAAGATTTTATGTACTATATTTTAAGTATTGTAAGCAGCCTTAAGTTATTAAACAGAATTGTCTCAGCATGACAATTTCTACTTAACATAGAAGACTGTGTGCACCAGGTACTATCCTATGTACATATGCTTGTTGTAGGAAAGTGCCTCTTTTGGACATGGTTAGCCCCACTTTTTGCCTGGAAAATGATGTAATTTTGACTGGAAGTGCACAGGGTCCCTCCCAACCAGGTACTCTATGCCAGAAGCTCTTTCCCTAAACTGTACCTTTTGTTTCCCAATTGTACCCCTTGTAAGTCCCTAGTGGTACCCCTGGGACCTACGGCATTGGCACTGAAGAGGGACCCTAAGGGTAGCAGCATGAATTGTGCCACCCTAGGGCCTCCTCACCAAGGCAATGCATAATGCCATTGCAGCCTGCGTGCCTTGGTGAACACAAACCCGAAGAGTTAACATGGCATACATACCTGTGTGCCATGCCCACAGACACTGCATGGGATATAGGTAAGACACCCCTCTAGCAGGCCTTATAGTCCTAAGCCAGGGTGCACAATATCTTCTGTGAGGACATATCTGCCTGAGCAGATATGCCCCTGCAAAATCCATGTCAATTCTTGGATATTCTAACTGAACAGGGAAGCCCTAAGGAATACGTGGGATGGATACTCGTTATTACAAGTTCCCCAGCTCCATGATAGCTTCACTGTATTCTGGGATGTTTGATAACAAACATCTTGTCTTAATAGGGGAGAGGATGTAGCCTTACGGCTAGAGCTGTCGACCTCGAAGCTGAGGAACCGGGTTCGAGTCTTGGCAGGGACGCTCAACATCCTGTCATTGTGGGCAAATCACTTAATCTCTCTGCGCCTAGCAAAAATGAATGTGTCCATCTGTAATGAAACTGGTGCTCATGTAAAGCGCTCTGATACCTAATATCTTCGGGTTGAGTTTGCGCTATATAAAACTCTAAACAAAAAATAAATAAATAAACCTGCACTGATTCCAGTGTCAGATTTATTAATAATTGGACACAGAGAACCTCTTAGTGGGGTCCCCTGAAAACCTGTCAACCCTTAGTGTGGTCACCGACTGGCCTAAGCCAGCCTGTCACCATCTGACAGAGTTCTGACCTCATGGGGTGAGCACCAGTGTGCTCAGAGGTTGAGAATAAAGCCTTTCCTGGGTGGAGGTGTTCACACCTTCCCCCCCCATCAGGAAGAGCAATCTGTGGCGGGAAAATTCAAAAACCTTTCTGCCTTTGAAACGTGACCCCAGCCTCTCCTGATAGAAGATGCATGCCCCCCCCCAGCTGTCCTCACCCCTTTTGGCAGGAAGACAGGTGGGAAACCGAGGAAAGAGTAGGAGGTGTACCCTCCTCAGCCAACTCCACCCCTCAGGTGCTGGAGGCGAGGTGAAGAACATTTTTCAGTGCCCTCCATCTTGAAGATGGTGGGACCTCTCCAGTCAGGGCTAGGGCTATGTTCCCTTTCCCACAGAAGATGGGCATAACAGAAGGTGTAGACACCCCAGGGAAGTGGCCCATTGGCCACTACCTGTCACTCCCTTGTAAACGCCCCTAATTTTAGTATTTGGGTGGCATCCCCAGACCCTGAAACTAGATTCCATGGACACAAGAAGAAGATTAACGAAGAAACAATGTGGGACCGAGAACTGCAGACCTTGTGGTGGACTTTTGGGCGCAAACCCTTATCTGCCACCTCAGAACTTGACAATCGCCATCCTCCAGCTCGTCTCATTACTGTGTGGCCTCCACAAACCTCAGAGGGTCGTTAGCAATTCACAAATTACCAAAGAACTCCCTTGAGATAGAGGTACTATCTTCCTGCAGCTGCAGGCACCAAAAACAACAAAGTCTGGTCCAGCGTCGTCCAGCTCCAAGCCCGACTGATGTCTCTGAGTACCAGCAAAAAGTACACCTGCTCTGGAGGGTGAGCTCAGCCTCTGCACCAAGTCTTGAGGCCCCAGGACTCACCGGAACTGAAAGGCACAAATACCCGGGGTACCAGACCCCCTGCTGCAAAACCTACCAAGTTGGGTTCAGGCGGACTCCAACTTCACAGTGAGCCAGCACCCGGAGACCCAGAGGCCCACCTCAGCAGTGGCCCAGCAGCTCCACAATCGTTGCTCCAAGGTGCCAGCCCCTGACCGCGAGGTTCGTCTTTGCGCGCCTCTACCCAGCTGCAGATCTTCACTGCACCCAGCCTGCCAGGCCGGGCATCTGCAAACCAGCTGTGCTATCGAGGCCCCAGAGTTCTTGCGATCTCTACTATTCCTTGAGAGCCTTAGGACTTCTCTGCAAGTTCCCCTTTGCTTTTAAAGGTGGCCCCCCTTCCTTTGTAGCACGCCAGCTACAAAGTCCCTGTGCTCCGTGCTCCCTGCGAAATCCAGGAAGCTTCTGAGAACTTGGCCTTGGCACTTTGGACCTTGACCCGAACCTTCTGATTTCCAAAAGGGTAACCACATAATAACTCGTGGTGGGCGTAATTTGCGTAGTCACATTACGCAAAGTTCCGTGAAACGGTAAAAAATCTCTGCGAGCTCCGCGAGCACGCGGAATTGCTTGTTCTGCCCGTTCGCGATGCGTTTTTCCTGTTCGGGGACGCTGTTTGCGTGCTCGGGGGGAAATATCTCGCAAACTTGCCCATGCGGTCGCCAATTGGCGCGGCTATCTTGTTTCACTTGTCCCGCCCGCTCGCGATGCGTGTTTCCTGTTCGCAAACGTGGATGTCCGATGGCGCGTCCGAATGACGTGGTCGCGATCGCACACTCTCGCGGGATCGCGTGGCCGGCTACCAAAATCTCGTGGCGCACGCGAACGGATAGGAAAACTCGTCGGTGAATGCAGGGATCCCGGTAAGTCGCTCCCGCGCGCGCGAACACGCATTTTGAAAGCGCGAACAAGGAAAAAATTCCGCTACGCCGCGGATCGCGGAATTTTGGGCAATTCCGCGTTCTCCGCGGAACGCGGAATTGCCAAAATTTCGCAAATTCCGCGAGCGGAGCGGAATTTACCGCCCAGGCCTAATAATAACTGTACTACATTGCTTTTTCCAATTGCCTTTTTCCTTCTATGGGGAATGCATTGTGCATAATTGCACACAACTGTGGATAGTGTATTTACTGTGATTTTCTCGTATTGGGAAAAGTATTTACCTTGCACTCGAAGTTTTTGGTCTAAATAATTATATAAAAAAAGGGGCTATTTTTCTAATTCGTGCTCTATTTCATTTTTGGAGTTTTTGTATCATTTATTGCCTTGCTGGGTACAAGAAATGCTTAGCATTACCCTCTGATAAGCCTTACTGCTCGCCCACAAAATTGAGCGTTAGTATTATCTACTTTTGCCTCTATAATCCAATAGGGGTCTCTTCGACCTCTCTGCACAGTGTACTCCCATTGTAATGCACTTTCTAGATAGGTGGGTTTCCTACATTTGTTTTGATTCAGACTACGGGCTATCTGTAAAGTTTCCACCACAGTATGAAGGCTGAAAGTATTATGATCTTTAGCACCTTAAGGCTGTGGTTATTTTAAGTGAATAGTCACTTTTTCGACAAGTTTTGCTAAGAGTGTACGCTGTCCATAGTAGATAATTTTTAATACCATATGATGTGTTTCTCATGGGGGGGGGTGGTTAACCGCCGAACATGACGGCTGCATTTTAGTGGAGCTCTGCTACCGGACCCAATTATCCTGCAAACATCTGCGAAGCTGGGGGGCATCCAGTATACGAATCTCCCCCACCATGAATAAAGATCGAAGAGACACAGAACAAGCAGTGCGGCACCTATCGACACCGTTGTAGACACAAGAACGGCTGGAATGCAGGAGACGGGAGCCGCACATGCTGCGGGCCCGGTGCACTGACTGTGAGGCCTGCGCTGCCCCGTGGGGCCGGGAGCTGCCACTCCAACGGGCTTGCAAATAGCACCGGAGTCCCGAGCTGCCACACTGCGGGATTGCCCACAAGGTATGGAACACGACCCACTCCGGCGGAAGCAGTGGTGCCTTTGACTGCGGTGGCCTACCGCTCTTCCCCCTCAGTGCCGCTGTGTTGCGGAGTCTGCACCGGCGGCAGCCCAGGACGATCTACAGGGGGCCCTGGCTCTGAACTGCCTTACCAGGAGCAGCCCCCCTGCCCACTCGGTGCTCAGGCTGTGTGAAAGTGACACGCTCGCTGACCCTGGATGCCGAACGGAGTAGGATTGATCCCCCTTTGGTCTGTGGGGAGGCACCTGGCCACACAGCGGATCCTGGAGCACTGTACTTCCCGGTGGTAAGTCAAACGTGCCTGCTGTGCGGCACGGCGCTCCCGCGAACGAGCCTCCCTTTGCCCTCGGGCCCGTGCTGTCCATGACTACGGGTGGCGGTGGCCCACACGGCATGGGCCCTCACTGAACTGTCTTCCAGAGGAGCGCTGTGCCTGCCACGTCGGCAGCCTCCTGGGCACCAGGGACACCAATAGAAGGGTGATCGTTTGGCAGGGGGCCCTGGAGGCTGTGGCGAAGTAGGCTGCTGGCGGCCCTACCCAGCTGAAGGGGGCCCTTACCTCAACTCAAGCATGACCATTGAGTTACCTCGGCGGTGTGACGCATGGGCTGCCTGGAGACCTCATGACTACTTAAAACATGTTCCACCTACAACCACCGGATGCAAGGTGCCCCCCACCCTTTACATTTAGCCGTGGGTTCGGTCATGCTACAAGGCTGTGCCCGGATCCTTCAGCCCACCGTCGCATCTTCCTTAACCAGCCGCATGACGCCCATGCACCTACTCCTATCCGGGCCCTCCCCGAAACAGTGAACACAAATCTGGTGTGGCTCGCCGCAGCGCCTTGACTGGATCAGGCAGCGGCCTTCAGCGCTTACTCATTTGTTGGCAATATAACCTCTGATCTTATTCTAGTGTTGGTGGAGAGACTAGCCCCTCCGAATATCGCACCATGGGACGCACGAAGGGAAGGGCACCGAAGATGGCTTCTGCGTGCACGCAGCTGCAGGAATACCACCCAAACACCCTCAATGAGCTGCATCCCACCAACCAACATGGAATCTGCTCCGAACAAGCTGGACCTCATCTTGCAAGAGGTGAGGAAGTCGCGGAAGGCAATTGAGCAGCAAATAGGTTCCTTGACCACCAGTTTCACGCTCCTTAAGGGAGCTCATGATAAGCTGTCCTCCACAGTGAAGAACAATAAACTACTCCTGACTGAACTGCTGCCACAACACAAGGAACATTCAGAGCAACTATCACAACTGCAGCTGCAGTGACAGGGTAGATGACGCCGAGGGCAGGGCACGGAGGAATAATGTTCGAATAATAGGTCTGCCGGAGCGCTCTGAGGGACCCGACGCCACCCGATTTGTGGAACAATGGCTGCGTTGAGAGGGCGCATAGAATCCCTACAGGGAGACCAGTGGCGGGTGCTCCTCCGTGCCCAATGATAGCCCGTATACTCAACTATAGGGACCACGACACTCTGCTCCAAATGGCCAGGGAGAAATCCCCTATACAATACGAAAATTACCGGATTTCACTATACCCGGACTATACCGTCCTGGTTTAACGTCGAAGAGCCTCTTACCAAATGCTTAAAAAGAAACTCAGAGCCCTGAACCTCAAATATGCTCTATTATTCCCGGCCCGCTTGAAGATTATACATGATCAAAAGTCACACTTCTTTGAAAGCCCAGAGGCCGCAGGTGACTGCCTGGAGGCTACTTTCCCCCTCAATCAGTGGAGAGTTTGTCACAGAGCACAAGTCGGGAACTACGGACGACAACAGAGAAGAGAACATGCCGCAACAAATCGACTCGCAAAACCAACGCGAAGAGCCCCTCGCCGGAGCAGGCCCTGCAGGGCAGAGAGTCGGCACTTGCAGCAGCGGCTGCCTTCAGAGACTGCGACCCACCTCAATGCCCGAGTCCTCAGGGGACACCACCATGCACTCAGACTTAGAGAACAGTCTTGCTTTGTTCCCCTCTACCACTCCACATACTGTAAATGACCTATTTGGTTGATGAGGGCCCTCACGGGGATACCCTATTGGAATAGAGACGTTTTAAA
The DNA here is from genome assembly GCA_963921515.1 of Calotriton arnoldi. Classification (NCBI taxonomy): domain Eukaryota; kingdom Metazoa; phylum Chordata; class Amphibia; order Caudata; family Salamandridae; genus Calotriton; species Calotriton arnoldi. Next base: position 40,709 of record CAWUFW010021917.1, read on the forward strand.
TTCATTGTGGAGATATAAGGTATTGTATACACTTTTACCCCCCCCAGCTTCTCTAAACCCCTAATAAAGATTCATGGTCTGGTCAGTCACGTAGCTGCACACAACCCTGTGCGTTATGCAGGGCGTCGGAAACACCCCCCCTGTAGCGAAAGCATATCGAAATCGAAAGAACATTCACACAGTTGTGTATATTGTTTGGACCAGCATAGTTTGTGGTCTGGTCCTAGTATTGGGAGTTAATATTGGTATTTGGGTTTCTGGCTTACCCCCCCACTGCACTTCACACATTACCCGTCTCACAACCCCGAGTAGATTCAAGAGCCGAGCATATAAACACATGGCATGCTGGGAAAGTATACTATAGTCACTTGGAACGTCAGGGGGATGGGATCGGTACACAAACGCCACAGGATTCATGCCCAATTGAATAGGTGAAAGGCACAATTTGCCCTACTGCAGCTGTGTCCACCTCACAGAGTCTGAGGCGGTTAAGCTCCATAAAAAATGGAGAGGCCAAGTGTTCACCACATCATTTTCTGCCTTTGGAGGGGAACAGCAATATGGGTCAGACATCGGGTTCCGTTAGTGGCCCTAGAGCAGCGTACTGATACACAGGGCAGTTATGTCGTGGTCCATGGCACACTAGAAGGTACACACAGAGTCATAGGCAGCATATACGTTCTGAACTACGAGCAGGACACATTTTTTGCAAGCCTCAACACAGTGCTGGCAGACTGGGTGGGCTACCCATGGGTAATAGGGGGAGATTATAATTAGGGCTCCCGGTTTTCCGTTTAAACGGATTTTTACATATAAATACAGACGGAAAACAATTTTTCCTTTGTCTGTATTTATATGTAAAAACGGCAAAATACTAGCAAATTTTGCCGCGCTGCCATGCTCGAATCCAGAGTTCTCGCCACGCCCCCTTCCTGATGCTGGAAATTCCTTCTAATCCTTCCAACCAGGGTCTTTTAGTGACGTACTGCCGTGACCCTGGACCAATCCTGGTCAGATTGAAGCATCACTGAGTGAGCGTGTTAACACCTCTGGCCCCACCCTCATAACGTTTGCCCTTTATTTTTGGGGCTCACCCCGCTATTTCCTCCTTTTCGCCTACACTACGACCAGCACCGGGCCACTGTGTTTCCAGACAGACGCCTCCGTGTCGCCACAGTCAGCATTTGTTGCTGCCCGGCACTTCGGAGAATTCACCATCTCCAGGGCTCTGCCTCTCAAGTGAGCTCTGAGCCAGCCCTCCGCCATTTCAACTTGAAAGGTACGTGTATTTCCCTATGTAAAAAGTAAATATCTGAGGTTGTCATGGCGGCTCGCATAGGCGTGCTGCGGGGCGGGGAGGGGCATGGTGGGGGTAGTACACTCGGACATACGACGGAACGGAGGAAAGTAATTATTACTATCCTCCGTTCCGTCGTATGTCCAAGTTTACTACCCCCACCCTGCCCCTCCCCGCCCCGCAGCACGCCCTATGCGAGCCTCCACTAAGCACAAACCCAGTCATCCCACAAGCAATATTTTGAAAGCTTAGGCTTTGCAGCAGTCCTCTCTAGTGCATTTGATCTTTTTCTTGTGAAATGTTTAAAGTATCTGCTTTGAAGAGGGATTTTCCGGTGCTGCTAAGGTGAACAATTCCTCTTTCGGGTTTGTCTAACTTCACAACACTGTAATTCTCAGGTCGAAGGGGGAGGGCGGGAGCAAACAAACACCGGGAACCCCTACATGTCCACTACAAACACCACACACCAGACATGCACCCCAGCGTCCTCTGTGCCATCTCTGCCATAACGCCTGCACCACCTACTGCAGCCGAGCAACCCCCGTGCCACCGCTACATTAACAACGTCCCCACCCGCTGTACCAACTACACCATCATCTGGGCCCAGCATGCCCCGTGTCACCTTTCCGGTAACACTACCACCACCCACTCATCGGGGCCCGGCAGATTGGTACTTCCTCCAGTACTACCTTAGTACGGTAACTAGTCCCCAGCATTCGCACTCCCACATCGGTGCTGTCCAGGCTCTCACCTGCCCCTTCTCCACCTAGGTGCGCCAACATCATGCCGTAGCCTCCCCCAAATGCCCCTGACTCCTCCTGTCCCAGGCCCCATACAGTTGCCCAGCTCTGCCCACTGATGCCTTTAGCCCACCCGCCCCCCAGACAGATGTGTTGTCTCTGCCTCGAGTGTCCATCACTATCGCCCACCCCCACCTGGCGCCCTTGGTTGCTCACCCCCCTTTCTGTGTTGCCACTTCGCATGTTCATGACATACAATGGCAAAGTTTTCAGATGAATGTATTGTGTTGACCAATAACAACCGAGCGCATGTGTGCATTGTCAATTTAAATAAATGTGGGAAAATACTAGCTGTAGCGTCGTCTTTTACTTGTGGCAAAAATAAATGTGGATAAATACAGAAAAAATGCACAAAAAATAAATATGGATAAATACAGACGGAAATGGCAAAAAAATAAATACCATAAAACCGGGAGCCCTAATTAAAATACAGTCTTAGATGTCCAGCCGCACCGCTCTCACCCCCCGTCCAAGGAGCTGTCTCTATTAGGCAGGCGGGGTCCTTGCGTGGGTGGCTGGCTGGTCGCTGGGAGATGTCTGGCGCCTTAAAAAACCCAAACATATTATTGTCAGAAACAGTGGTTCCTGTGGAAAGATAAGGCCTATCTTGATAATAGGATGTACAATCGCAATGTGAAGGGTTAGAGTAATGTCAGAGGGAGAAGAGACCACATACACCTTTGGTTCAGTTTAACACAGTTAAGTTTTATGATTCACAAAAAATTATATATATACAATGCAAAAAAAAGGGAATGGAGAACAATTGTGCGTAGTGTCCCCAGTGAAAGCAGGAACCTAAGGAAATGGTGACAAATTTGTGACATTTTTTACAAGGTTTCCAAATTTCCATAAAAGTCGACCATTGTCAAATATATACAGAGTAAACAGTGACTATATACAGTGATACGCGCTGATTTAATGGTTCGCTTTATCTTTATGTCGACGACGTTTCGACCCTCTGTGCAGTGTAGGGTCTCATAAGGACCTAAGGATGTAGGGACATCTAGGAAGAGAAGGATAATGTAAGCATGGGGCCCATATATTGGCACCAATGCGACAAATTGAAGAAAGCATGTATACCAAGTACCTGGTAGGTGAACTGCGCAGCCGCGTGAAGAGTGTGTGCCACAAGTGAGTGATAGCAGGAGAAAAAAGGATACTCACAAGGGAACCCAGCCGGGTACTAATTTAGTGAGAGGTAAAAAAAGAGAAAAACTAGTTAGGCCAATTGGGCAACACGAATTGCGTGTTTTAGTGGACTGTATATCACTCTCTGTACTTATACTTAATCGCAATACGGAACTTACCCCAAGTGAGGGTGGGGGAAGGCTGGCAGTCAAGGATAGCACAGCGCAGAGATTGAAGCGATGACACACTACACCATGTGTAGGCTGATAGTATAAATCGGAACTCTATGGGAAATAGGGAACTCCATTAGGGCTACATGGAACAAGGTTCTGTAATATTATCCATAGGAGGTGAAATAACACCTTAAATTACCTGAATGAGGTTGCTGCGAACAAGAATTTGCGCCACTCTGCGTTGCTTAAATAATCTGCTGATGCGGGCAAAGTAGTAGTTCGTGAAGCGTAACCTACAAAAAGCAGGAGTAGTGAAATTACTTGTTGTTATTAAGGGCTTATGGTGATAGAGAAAAGCGCGTCCGGGCAGAGAACTACAATCTTACCTAATTACGCGGTTTCCGCACACTTTCAGTATTAGTGTGACTGCAGCCGTCAACGTTGATCAGTCTGCAACGGTCTGGATTAGAAGAATCCTGTAAATACAGGAATCAGGCAATTAATCTAGGAGCTCCTGTAATGAATGAAGGAGTGGGTAAACTGAATTGTACGAATATCCATATGGGCGTACACCTATACTGTCTGACTCTCACCTTTGTTTAGATAATGGAGTTCCTGCAGCGTGTGGCGATCCAAAGCGCAGACAGCACGGCAGCGTTAGTCTGCCTGCTGGAAGGCCAAATGACACTGCAGCGGCTGCTCGCATCGCCATTAAGTAGAGCGATGTCCTGCCGAAACCGGATTGATCAGCAGGCATCACTAGTGATTGCCGCTGAACTGCATCATCCGGTTTTCGGGGCGGTACGAAAAGAGAAGAAAGACCAGAAAGTGAAGGTCAATAAAGAGATAGAGAGATACAGAAACTAGAAATAGAAAACAAAAGTGTGGCATTGTGTGGGCTCTCGCGAGCAGATTGTTTAAAAAACACAATTGTGTCCTTTTACTTGGCAAATAATCACAAAGCAATACAATGGCGACGTAGTTGGCATGTTGCTGATTTCGCAGTTAAAGGATGGCAGTGTTAAGTATGAATCTCTCCCCTGCAGAATACATATTTGTATACAGTTAATTATATCCACATTAGATTAACAATTGAGACCACACGGGGTCTCACGTGTAATAATGATGATACAGTCACATGCATTTATAGTTCGTGCTAGGGAAACTGAAAAAATATCACAATGTGGCATTATATGGGCTGTCACAAGCCGATATTGTATGAAAACCACAATAGTATCCACTTAACTTGGTAGGCAGTTGTGAAGCAGTGTGATGGGTATGTTATGGGCGTACAGGTGATTGCGCAAATATTGTAGATGATGTCAGTAATTAATATAAAACAGTCTTTCTGCGGCGGAGTTCATATTTGCATGCAAATCGCTGTAACTGTGTCATGGGACCACACAGGGACTCGTATGTAACAATGGTCATTCAGTAGCATGCACTGACAGTACGTACTTGCAGACTGTCACGGGAGAACCATATCATATACTATAACATAAGATAACTCAATGTGTAGGTGTCTTGCCCTACGTGTGTAGTGCTCTGTTGCTGTATTTGTATGTGATTTTTTCGGGCAACACTGCAATAAGTGGATTGCACGTATGTGTTAAATTACAGACAGTTGCACGCTAATCATTGGAACAACTTGAGTATTTTGATAAGTACACATCTCTCATCATGGCCATCTGGGTGTATTCTCTATTCAGAAAGTGTTCAGTCAATGTGTGTGTAAGACCGGTGGCACAGACTGTATATACTAATGTGCGTTCATGCCGGTGTGTACCTTTGGATGTACTCTACAGGGTACCGGTAGAAAAGCCGTGGATCTGTACTAGTGTGCTAATGTGGTTACAAAGCCACGCCACTCTTCGGCAGAGTTGAGCCCCTTTTCTATGGAGTTGATCCTCTCTATCCAACGACATTCAAGTCGTTGTAGGATCTGTGAGATGTCTCCACCTCTTTCAGGGATGACGGCAATGTCAACTACTTGCCATCTGATGTCTTCAGCAGTGTGTTTCTTTTCATTGAAATGGGACACCAAGGGGGCATTGGCAACAGATCGCCGAATGCCGCTGCGATGTTGTCCAATACGTGCCTTCACTGGTTGTTGAGTTTGTCCAATGTATGGAAGACCACAAGGACACCATATGCAATACACAACGTTCCGTGTGTTGCAATTGGAAAAGAATTCCAATGTGTGCTTGACATTCGCATGTTCAAATGTATTGGTGTTGGAAGTGAAGGTGCAGGAGACACAGTTCCCACACTTGTGGTGCCCTTTGATCTTAGGTAGGCCCCATGTGGATTGTAATGTATTGGTTTTGCGAATGTCGGTCTCAGTGGATGATCTGACCAAGTGATCGTTAATATTCTTACCACGCTTAAAGGCAAACATGGGGGTGTCAATCTCTGGGTCAATACTTTTGATTATATCCCAGTTTTTTGTTATAAGATTGCGGACTTTGTTAGTGTGTACTTCAAAAGTGGTGACACAGATGAGTCTGTCTACTGAAGGTTCACTCTAGTGGTTAAAAGTTCTTCTCTGGGACAGAACCAGGCGCGTTTCATAGATTTCTTCACTAGTCTGTTGGGGTATCCTCTGGCGACTAATTTGGCTTTCAGTGTTTCTGCCTCCAGCATATAGTCTTCTTTATGTGTACAATTTCTGCGTAAGCGCAGAAACTGACCAAAGGGTAAACCATCCCGTAAGGCACGCGGATGGTGGCTTCTGTATGATAGGAGCGTGTTTCTCTCAGTGGGCTTTCTGTGGAGGGAAGTGTACAATGTCCCATCAGCATGCTTGATATTGAGATCTAGGAAGGCTATGGTAGACTTATGTTCCGTGGAGGTAAAAGTCAAATGCGTCTGAATGCTGTTGAGATACAATACGAAGTTATTGAATTCAATCTCACTGCCAGACCAGATGAGAAAGATGTCATCTATGTACCTTTTCCAACACTTAATGTTGGGGCGGTACATGTTGGTGACACTGAGGGCAAATTTCTGTTCTACATGGTCCATATAAATGTTGGCCAGGTTAGGCGCAAAAACGGCTCCCATGCTAGTCCCAGAGCACTGTTGATAGTAATTGCCCCCTGACACAAAGTAGTTGGTTTGCAATGCTATGCGAAGCAATGAGATAATAAAGGAAGTGGGTACCTGGATAAGCCTAGGTCTTGTCTCAAGTAACTTCTCAATAACCTGAATACTTTCATCTTGAGGTATGTTTGTGTAAAGCGATGAAATATCTAAGGTCGCTAGCCAATCAGATTCAATGTCATAAGTCATACCGTCTACCAAGTTGATCATGTACATCGTATCCCTCACATACGTTTCTTGTAAGGGGACAAAGTCCTTGATGAAATAGTCTATGTATCTCCCAATGGGCTCCAAGATGGACCCACACCCTGACAAAATGGGTCTTCCAGGTGGGTGTGTGATACTTTTATGTATCTTAGGGAGTGTGTAAAGGACCGGGGTTTTGGGATTCTCTGCATTCAGGAACTCAAACTCTTTCTTACTTATGTATCCTTCATTCTTGCCCTCTGTGGGGATGCGCAATATCTCATTTCGGATGTCTGATAGCGGGTTATTGCGCAATTTTTTATAATGTTTTTCTTCACCAATCTGTTTCAGGATCTTTGTATCATAGTCTTTGCGGTCCTGGACCACAATACCGCCCCCTTTGTCAGCGGGTTTGAGAATGATTGTGTTGTCATTTTTCAGTATATTCAGTGCTTGGCGTTCCTGTAATGTGATGTTGTAGGGTATGTATTGCCTGTTGTTTTTCAAATTCTCGAGACCCACTAGGACTAACTTCTCAAAAGTAAGCAGTTCAGGTGGCATCATTGCATTAGTGGGATAAAAGGTTGACAGTGGTCTCAGTCCCGTCACCGAGTCTTGTGTCATAGGTTATCTGTCTTTGAAGAATAATTTCAGACGTATTTTTCAAAAAAACTGAAATAATTCTGCCTTTAGGTTAAAGAAATTCGTCCTCTCTGTAATGACGTAAGACAGGCCTTTACTCAAAAGTGATATTTCAGATGATGACAATGTATGCTGAGATAGATTAAAAATGGGAATGACCTCCATTCTACTCATATCTTGGTCTAGTATGGTTGGGGGCCCCACTGGTAATGCTTCCTCCGTGTTTGTCGCTCCCCTGGGTACTGGTACCAAGTCTTCCCTTTGGCCTTGCCCCCTCGATCTAAAAAAGGTTGCCCTGGGTGGTTGTCTGACCGGCTAGGACCTGGTTGAGCGTCAGAGTCGTCTGATCCCCCTGAGGAGTCAGAGAATGTAATAGGTTGGTTTCTCCTAAACCTGCCCCAGGTGTTCTGTCTATTCTGGTTGCCAATAGTGGTGTAATAGTCGTCTCTAAGATAGGGGTACGCCCTTTCTTTAGAAAAATTCTTGATATCTTTTGTCACTTTATCTGCTTTTTTCTTCAATTCAAAGGAGTTAAAGTCCTCTTATGTCTTGTTCAACTTGTCTAGCAGTGTTTTTGCCTCTGCTACTCCGTCCCCCCCAAGGAGTTCCTTTTCTAGCTCTTCAATTTCTTTCAATTCCGCCTTTGCGTGTTCAACTGCCGTTTCCACACCTAAAACCATCCAGTGGCGTGAACAGATTGTGGAAATATGGCTAAAGTTGCCCTTAAATTTTGGGTGGTCGCGAAAAATGCCTGGGACGTTCCTCACCTGTAGTCCCTATGGTATGATCCCTGCCTTTAGGTACTCTGTCAGCATACGAGCATGAAGCTCAGTCCTGACATGCTTTTTCTTTGCCTTTTCCAATCTATCTAGCAATTGTTGTCTCGGGCTTATACTTTTATTTGGCTGTGTTGAAAACAAAGAGGGTCCACTGATAATTTTAGCAATGTACTCATCAGTATATAGGGGGGCTTCACCCTCTGACATCATAACCCAAACAGCCGTGAATATTCCTTCTACTCCCCGCCCCACCAACTACACACACAGATAGATAGGATATTCTGCTTCCTCTTCATAGCAACCCAGGTGTCCCACACCACATACCTGGGGAAGACTTTCTCCGATCACAACCTGCTAGAGATCACATTATCCTGGGGAAGAATCCCCACTCCTGTCCCTACTCGGAGGCTGTGGATGCAGATGGTGGAGGATGTTGTCTTCCGTGACACTATGGCTTCGACTATCACTAATTATTTTAATGAGAACACTAACTCGGCTTCCTCATGCCTCATAGAGTAGGACGCGTTTAAGACAGAGATTAGGAGTGTTGCTATCGGTGCCACTGTGGGGGCCAGACAGGAGATCCACAATAATCTTAAATCGGTAGAAGTCACCTTAAACAAGCTAGAGCAGGAAGCGGTCAGCAACCCCTCGAAAAAAGAGGCATTGCAGGAGGCACGTATACAACACGCTGAACTCCTGGAACGACTCTGAGTAATAGATTATCAATCATTTACCCAGCACAAACATGCAGAGGCAGATAAATCTGGAGCACTCCTGGCAAGATTATTGCGAGATGCGCCCCCCCCATACACGAGGTGGCTCTATCGGACGGAACCATAGTGCACACACAGCAAGAAATAAACCTGGCCTTCTGCGAATACTACCAGGCACTATACCGAGCCCCTGGTAGCTCAGTGGAGGAGCCCACATCAGCATTCCTGAGCAGCCTAGCCTATCCCACACTCAGGCGCGCGGCCCAGGAAGACCTGTCCGGTCCCATTACCAAGGCTGAAATTAAGGCGGCCATCCGAGAACTTCCACGTAATAAGGCTTCGGGTCTTGATGGCCTTCCTGCGGAGTTCTTCAATACCTTCTCAGATAAACTAACCCCTCACCTGGAACGCCTATACCAAACAGCCCACGATAACGGTAACCTCCCTCTCTCCACCATGCAGGCCCTGGTCACCTCCCTCCCTAAACCGGCTGAGACCCAAGGGATATGTCGGGTTACCGCCCACTATCGCTCTTAGGCACAGAATACAAGATCCTAAGCAAAATCCTGGTCCGCCGGCTACTTCCATACCTGCCACAACTGATCCACACTGATCAGTGTGGCTTCGTCCCAACCCATAGTACCTCCCTGAACATCAGACACCTCCACCATGTTATGGAGGCTACTCTTGATGACTACCGAAGCGCTGGATGCATCTCTCTTGATTTGCGCCAAGCTTTCGACACCCTTAATTGGAGTACATGATAAAGGCTGTGGACAAATTTGGCATCCCACCGGGATACATGAGCTGGGTCAAGCTGTTATACACGGCCCCTATAGCACGAGTCCGCTCTGGTTCCCATATCTCCCGACCCTATCCAGTGGGCAGAGGCACACGACAGGGCTGCCCCCTGTCACCACTGCTGTTCGTGCTGGTGCTAGAACCCCTCGCAATTAGACTCCGGAAGGAAGCAGAAACAAGGGGGATCCGGCTGAGCAACTCAATGCACGTATTGTCAGCATACGCAGATGACCTTATTTTATACATTCATGATTTGACAGGGGACTTAGAGCCCATACCACGTATTTTTAAACAATTCGAACGTATTTCGGGCCTAACCATAAACGAGAAGAAATCCCATGCGTTATTCTTTCACCCAGGAGAGCACCCCGAAACTGTTCAGTTTGGACAGTTCACCCTCTTAGTCGCCCCACATACTTTCAAATATCTGGGTATTCAAATATACAGGACTCCACAGGATTTAATAGAGGGCAACCTGATGAGGGCGGTCAGGGCGTGACGTACTCAGATCTCCTTCTGGGTCAATGCCTCTCTCGGTGATGGGCAGAATAGCCATCTCTAAGATGGTTGTGCTCCTGTGCCTATCTTACTTCTTCACAAATCTGCCGGTACTGTTTCCCACCTCAATTTTTAAAACACTGGATTCCCTCCTGTCGGATCTTGTCTGTGGAACAGGATGCAGAAGGGTGGGACTGCCCAAGCTACAGCTGAGGTCAGACAAAGGAGACCTAGGGGTGCCGGATTTTCTCGCCTACTGTTTTGAAAGTCAGTTACAATGGCTGTCGTATTGGCTCGCGGGGCGCAATTTGTACGAAGTTGGCTATACGCTGCAATTCCTGAACCAGGGCACCCTGCACACCCTGCTATTACCACGGAGCAGGATACCCCCTTACTCCCCCCTGTTGTTATGAATAGCTCTTTCTTATTGGAAAAAGGCCTTGCAATATACCAAGTAATGCCTCCCCTATGCCCCTAACACTCCCTTACTTGGAATCCCACTACAACAGGGTTGGTCACCAGGAGGAGTATACATTGTTGGTCTCGGGAGAGGGTCTCCACAGTGGGGGTGCTATTTGCAGACGGCGCCCTGATGGGCCACGAGAACTTCGCCAGGGAACAAGGAGTCCCGCGTTCTCTCTTTATGTTGCATGCAGCTATTATCCGGTATGTAATGAAGCATTAGGCACCAAATTGCGAGGAACCCCCTACACACGAGCTAATACATGCTGTATACCTGATGGGCGAGGGACGCCACCTCATTAGATGGCTGTACAGGAGCACCCGGGCACATGCAGGGACCTCCCTTACGACTCTTAGGGAAAAATGGTCTAGAGATCTTGGAAAGGACTTAACGGACAAGGACTGGTCCTCTCTCCTGGAATACCCTAAGAAGGTGTCTTGTAACGCCAAATTTAAGTTGATACAATATATGATTCTCCACAGGGCCTACCTCACCCAGCACCGTTTCAATTGCATATACCCCAACGTACGTGTTTGCTGCCCTAGATGCCAGGCAGAGGAGGCGGACATTTTGCATATGGTATGGACATGCCCACGCCTCAGAGGGTTTTGGTCGTCAGTCGCACAAATTATAGGCAATATCACAGGAATCACCAACTGGGACACAGTAGAGCGCTGCATACTAGGAATATTCCGTCGCCCTAAGTAACAGAAAGTGCAGCTCCGTTTTGCTGATCTGGCCCTACTCATAGCAAAGCGCTCCATTGCAATGAGGTGGAAATCAGCCCTCCCCCAACGGTGTTCACTTGGCATGGTGAGATGGCCCCATGGGGTGGAGCAGAAAGTGCAATCATTAGACGGGAGGAATACCGTGGGTTGCGAAAAAAACTATTTCCATGGAATGGGACCTGATGCTGGAGGCATTTAAGGCCACCGATCCCCTTACACCACACAGCGCATAGTGCAAAGCGCCCCCTTTCCCTAGCATGAGGCAGAGATAGTTTTTCCCACCCACCCCTGCCTGACACAGGGCCTGTCAATCTGAGCGACATCCCTGAGTCCGTGATCCCCACATGACGTACATATGAGAACAAGGCAGAATCTCAGGTCCGAATCATCTTATCTGGGGGTGAGCCAGACTAGAGGGAGGGGGTGGGTAGTTTAGAAATGTTCTGCTTTTATCTGATTTTGTCGGACAACATACAACTGAAACAGCTGATGCAATTGGTCGATCCTAATAATGTCCATACCCCAAACAGGCTAGTATATGTACTTGAATGTAAAATGCTAAAATGACTATGTTCCAGCCCACTGTACTTGTGTTATGAGAGTTATGTACCAATTGCAGCGGCGCTTAAGCAAGGTGCAACATTATATAAAATCAATAAAGTATGTTTCAAAAAAATGATGTAAACTCTCTCTATAGAGTAAACAGTGTTAACAGTACCCACTTTTCTACTTATATCCATTTCTTTTCTCACTGTAGGGTCAGTGACTGTGAGGGGTGTGATATGGATAAAAGGTGTCCATAGTGGGGCATTACTTTTGGAACAGACATTGAGTATCTTGAGTAACTTGGCTTTCTCTAAAGAGTTGTACACATATTGAACACCGTGTGCAATGATATATCTGTGGTTGATTGTTAATGTGAACTAGGCTACCCATGAAGTGTATGGTATAGGGTCCAGCGGGTCTTCAAGTGACTTCTCATCCCTCCTTTTATGGTAGAGAAGTTGAAGATAAGGCATTTGGATTTCAGCAGGCATGGGAGATCAACACAAATAGATACATGCTAGATTTGGTGAGTGAACCTGCAAGAGCTGCAGCAAACAACAGAGAGCACAGATTCCAAAAGATAAGAAGAGGAGACAGCACAAATACCATATACAGGTGGGGCGGCTAATGTATTGGCAGTCAGAGACTCCAAAGGCTGGACCACATATGCACACTGAATGCCTAAACACGTCAACTACTCTCAAATACCATTTTTAACGGATGCAAAGAGCTGAACTAACTTAAAGCGATACATAAGAGATAGCTAAAAAGCTAAAACAATATGTGACCAGGGGAAAAAAGACTGCCAAAGCTATACTGGGAGGCAGATAGGCCCTGGCGGAGTTCGCAGAGTTGCGCTTCGCAGAACTCCGCGAAGTGGCAAAAAAACTCTGCAGCGCTACGTAGATTTCTGCGAGTGGGCGGAGTTGTTCACTGCACCAGTTTGCGTGATGTACGCAACACGAAGTGCATTCTCGAGCTGGAAGTCATGCGTGAACAGCACCATGTGGTTCGCATGGGCACGGCCATCTTGTTTTTGATCTGTTTATGGTGCTGGGGCCTACTTTTGAATCCTTCCTTAATATGTTTAATTCTACCCCTCTCTAACTTATCTATCCCCCGTTTTTAATAATTATCTTATGTTAATTATCTTTGTGTTTGTGTATTTTACGGTTTTTCAAATTCTTTTGTGTTTTCGCGTGACTTTTGTACTTTTTTTATTTTTCGCTTTATTTATTTAACTTCCTTCATTCTTTTTCCTTCCTGTTACTTCTATTCCTCCCATCCTGCGTCATGGCAGAGCAGGGAAGCAGCAAACCACCAGTAGCGGTAGCACCAGCCGCCTACCTTGCAGTCTGCAGCGCTGCGAAGGGATGCAGCCCCATGCCATTTTTTCAGAGGTGGAGGTGGCTACACTCATTTTCTATGTGCAGCGCCACCTCCCCTCCACACTAGCAGCAGGCGACAGGCCTGGTAGCGGATACGGCCTCTGGGAGCGTCAGCAGCGAATGGAGAGGGTGTGCCGGGCTGTGTGCCACAGTTCTGGGGTCCGGCTCACCCAACAGCAGCTTACACACTGGTGGGCGGACATCCTGGATAGGGACCAGGACCTGCTCGACCTGATGGTTGTGGAGGTTGCGGGGCTCAGTGAGTAAATATTATTTATTCGCTGTGTTCTATCTATGCAAAAAAAAAAATCCCAAATAGCAAGCATGCTGCTCACACTCAGGTAAGTTAAGTTTAGGTTACAAATATTATGTGATCATACAGGTGCTCGGCGGCGACACATAAGCTTACTCGGCGCTCGGGCTGTATATTTACGAAGTCATGCAGAGACTCCTCTGTCCTGTCACTAAGATGGTAGTTATTAGTGAGTTTGCGCATTCTCTCACTTCTCTGTGCCTTTCTTTGTTGTTGTAGCTTTCACAGTCCCGAACCCAACCCCAAGCAATTTCCCAGTGATGTGTAGTACATGCATGCATCTATGCACTGAAAGAAATGCAGACTGAGTTGGCCCGTCTTAAGGGGTTGAACTTGAGACTGAGAGATTGAGTTTGAGATGAAAAGCAAAGATCCTTCGTTGCAATTTATTAGTAGTTCCAAAATGTAGTTTAGGAAATTTGGACTTGGATTAGGTTTAGGGTTAGGTTTAGGAAATTAGAAATAGTTCCATGATACTAGTAGTACTATAGGAAATCTGATTTAGAAGAGTTAAATGTTACAGTGTTTGCCTTTCCCTGTCAAAATATTTTTGGGGAGATTATTATTAACTGTACCACTAGTCTTATTATATTTTATTTATTTCTTACATTAGCATCCAGGGTCAAGAAGACCCTGGGGGAGAGAATGTGGTCTAATGGCTAAGGCGGTCGACCTCAGAGCTGGGGAACCGGGTTCGAGTCTCGGCAGGGACGCTCAACATTCTGTGATTCTGGGCAATTAATCTCCCCGTGCCTAACAAAAATTAATGTGTCCGTCTGTAACGTAACTGGTGCTCATGTAAAGCGCTCTGATACCTCCGGGTCTAGTTTGCGCTATATAAAACTCCACAAAAAAAAAAAGAAGAAGAGAGGCAGACTGAGTTGGCCCGTCATAAGGGGTTGAACTTGAGACTATGAGATGAGAAACAAAGATCACGGGGCAGACCAGGGAGCTGGAGATGCCTCCAAAAGTGCCTCTGCCAATGGCTCTGCTGGCCCCAGTAAGTCCGCCTGTTGTTAATTATTATTTTCCCTAACTTTTACAGCTCCACGTTTAGAATTATTTTTCCTTTTTGCTGTGCCTGTCTCCTAATATTTTTTCAACTCCTCTTTGTTCTATTTGTTTCCTAAATTCTTTCTTATCCCTGCATTATCCTATTTACTTATTTTCTATATTTCAAGTTCCTGTACTTGACTTCAAACTGTCTGTACTAGTCTGTCTGTTCTGTAGCTTCCTTTCTTCTGCTTTGTCAGCAAGCATTCTCTCTCCCCTTATATAGCTTGTGGACCGGTCGTATTGTAAGACTCAGAGAACCTATTTTAGGTTGGGTACTCTACTATGAAGATTGCATGCCCAAGTAAGGTATTGTATGCATGTTTGTTGAAAAGGCTTTGTTTTTCTTGCTCATGCAAAAATAGTAAAATGAGAGAGTGGCCATCGCCATGGTGGACCCCCCAATGTGGGATATGTATTATTATCATAGTATACCAGCAGTTGATAACAGTGCAGCATGGCTGGAAGTATGAGGGCGGCCCCATTGCATTTGCCAACTCAGACCATATGTCCTTTCTTGATCAATTATTCCACCCCTTCATCGCACTTCATTGACTCAGATTCATCATATTTCTGCCCCTCTATCACAAAAGTTTTTTTTGTTAGTTTTACTACCTGGCTTTTCAAACATTGCCAACCAACAAAATGCCCAGCGTAATATTTTGATAGAAGATACTGTAACCAAACTGTAGTGATGTATTGCGGTTGTATTTTGCTAAAAAAAAAACAATAATAATTGGGGGACGCGTATCTGGCATCTAAAAAAAAAGTTCTAGCCGCACAGACTACCAGTGCCGGGGCTGGCAGCAGGGGCACCAGTGGAGCGGATGTGACAGTGGCAGTTGAAGGGGTGGCGGGGGTTCCCAGCGGCGGCAGGGACTGGCAGTGGTAAGTCACATTGCTTGCTGATTGAAAATTAGTAATAATCTCACTGCAAGGGCATTGACCTGTAAACACCCTGCTTTAGCAGATACAGCGGGAGTTGATTAGTTAATGGTCTCTTCTATCTGCAACTCAGCAGACAAAGGTTCATAATGGAAAAGGGAAAAAGAATGGAAGGAGAAAGGGTGGGTGAAATGTGATATGAGTGAAAGGATGCGTGGGTGAATACGTGGGTGAAAGGATGCATGTAGGTGGGTTTTACAATGCATGGCTAGGGGAAGGATGGTTGCAAGGGTATACGGGGGAAAGGATGCCTGCCTGGGTGGGTGAAAGGGTATGGGTGAAAGGATGCTTGCCTGGGTGGGTGAAAGGAATGCTCGAGTGGGTTAAAGCAGGATGGGTGAATGGGTGAAAGGATGCATGGGTGGACAAATGGATGCTGATGAAAGGTTCATTGAGAGCAATGTTTGGATGGATGGATATATATGGATGGATGGTTTTCAATGGTGAAAGACTGGATGAGAGATTGCAAAGCTTAAATGGTGTATATCTAAGCCAAGGGTGAAGAATACTAGAACAATGAAATGAAAATGGATAATTATTTGGATGAAGAAACAAGGGAGCTCTTCTGAATAGGGGCATGCTCACCTACTTCACTTGCTTGGAATGGTTATAGCAAAGCTTTCGTTCAAAGTATTTTTTGAGCAAGGAATGACTATGACACAGTTAACTTAAATGCATTGCAAAGTTTGCAAACAGTCTGTCAGCCCCAGAGAGACACAGGTTATATACATCTTATATTATTATATATCTAAAAATTCTGTCACATAGGTTTGAAAAACAATAAATAGATATTAAGTAGGAGTGAAGCAAACAACACACACAGTTCTGAAAAATGACTATTAAAAGAAACAATTATACTGTATTGCCAAATTAGGCAGTGCATCTGCATTCTTCTTGGATTGTCCTTCAATCTTGGGTGCCTGGCTGAAGCAGTCCGGTAAGGTAAGCATGAGTGTTATGGTGCTTATGCCTTTTGTGCAGCAGAAGAGAAGGCCTGCGGATTGTATAACAGAAATTATATTGTAGAATCAAGAAGACTCGGAGGCAGGCAATCGTTCATTTTATGACTGATGTGGGATCAATTAAGTGAGAGCAATTAAATTACAACAACCAACAATCACAGACAAGTGGCTATATGTATCGGGCTGATCAAACTCGCAACTGTCATGATCATCATCATAACATTTAGCCTAGCGCGTGCATAACGTGATGATGTGACTGACATCATCACATGTCTGTCTCCAGTTACTTACATCAGGCCACCCACCCAACCACATAGATTCAAATTTGAGCCAGCCAGCACACACACTCAGCAGCATTGTATTTCCCAAATGAAGTATCGGTGCACCTCTCATCAGATCAAAGACAGAGTTAAATAGGCCTCTTAGAGTCAAGATAACTTGATAACTTCCTTCTTCTGGCAGTTGTTGAAGTAGTCACGACTCACGCCCTGAGTCCTTCCATCATTCTCCTGACTCTGAGTAATGAATATGTCCAACTTCGTAGTCCGTAATGACTCCAGTCCCGACTGCCCTACTCAAATGAGAGGGATCGACCTGTAGTGCAAGGCAATGCTGTTGATGATGAATAACAAGAGAAACATTGAGTCCTTTTTTTGTGTAGACTAGATTTGTGTTTGTTAGCTAAATGGACTGGTCTGGTCTTTGGGGAGTGTGAACCAGAAAACAAAGCAGTGTGGACTCGGCAAACAAATCTTTCTAAATGTCAAAGGGGAAGGAAAAAATCACCTTCAGGAACAAATGATTACCCATTAGGCCACCAACATCGTAAATCATCACAAACACAATCTAGCTTAATAGTTATAGTTAAATACCCACTATCACTGTCTGCAACCACATGAATCATCTCAACACACTCATGTGAGAAGCTGGCCTGGTATATGATGTCCACTAATGTAAGTGGGCACCTTACACCAGTCCAGACAACCCTTATGGTGATTTAAGAGGTCTTAGACAACCTTAGAAAGTGCTCTAAGTGGTAGCTGTGGAGAGCAGCCTTCAGGCTTAGTCCAGAAGGAGTGTAAAGCAGCTTGTTTTACCAGAATGCAATCTTATAGTATAGGTCAAGTAAAAAGAACCACACCAAGCATTTATAAAAATATGTATTTATTATATAATACTCTCTAGTACATTCAAATATCTCCTACATGGAGATAAACACAATGCGTACAATACTTTACAAAGAAACACATTAAATAGCACAGAATACACAGTGGACCCAACCATATACTAAGAAAGTGGTATAAGAACCACAACTCGGGTCAAGACAATGTCGAGAGGATGTAGAAGTGCTAGGGACACACAGAACCACCCAAGGTAAGTAGATAGGGACCCCAGGAGAGCGTGTGCAGTGTGGAAACACGACCGCGTGCTCCGTACAAGTCTATGTGTATGTCACGGTTGGATTTTTAAAGATTAAGGACCCTTCCCAGTGGACCCTGAAGAAATCCCGTGGAAGACAGAAGGTTGGAGAGCCACCCCACCTGTGGATACCTTAGTATTCACGTTACCTACACAAGGGAAGCCGGGTGCATACGTGTGAAGAGGTGTCGGGAACCGCCATCAAACCCAATGGAGGACTTCAGAAAAGTGCCGCTGTTGCAGAAGGAGAAAGTGTCTGGTGGAATCCGAAGGTGGATTTTAGATGCAGAGGGGACAGAGTCTAAGTCACTCGGGAGTGACCAGGAGACTTGGAAGACGAATGCCCTCCGATGACGGGTGTTGCAAGATGGGGGACAATGAACTTGACTCTGCAGCTGTGAGGACCAGGCGATGCTGAGGAGGACCAGGAGCCCTGCATGAGCTGTCTCATGAAGGACGTCGAGTGCTGAGGGGTCGGTGTCAGGCGGGAGCACCAACAAGCCTTGGCAAATGCAACCAGTATAGGAAGTGAAGAGGGAGCAATGTCGGGACCAGCAAGGCCCAGGGGACTCACCAGAAGCAGGGGAGTCAGGGCAGGCCCAGAGCAATCAGGGGAGCCCAAAAGAAACAAGTATGACCCTCAAATGGACCCACAGGCTGGAGGCACTGGAGTCACAAGAGGACCTCAAGCAGCTCACCACAAGATGCAGGTCATGGTGCACACGATGTGGTGTGGCTGAAGATTCTGATCACTGGAGGTGCTTGAGGTTGGGGCTACTTGGAGCCGGAAGATCTTCTTAGAAGGAAGCTAACAAGCTTTTGCAACTGCAAGTTGATGCGGTGCACAGGGGTTCAGTAATTGCAACCCCCACACGAGGGATACTGGCCTCAAACTTGGTGAGAGGGCAGGGCAGGCCTTGGGAGCTGTGGACAACCACCACCTGTGTTGCAGAACCTTAGGGAGTCTGGAGGAGCTCAGGATCAGCAGACAGGTCGACTTAGTTGCGGTGCCTGCGAATGCAGGGGAGTGACTCCTTCACTCCAAGGGAGATTCCTTCCGGTGTCTTTGATGCTTCACAGGCCTTGGAAGGTTCCTGTACACTGCACAGGCACAGACGATGCAGCAGACTGGAAGGAAGATGTAGTCAGGCCCAAACGAAGTCCAGAGTGCCCAGGTGGAAGAAGAAGAAGTGGTGTCTGATCTGAATCTTATCCCACGACGAATCTAGGGACCTACACCCAGGTAAGCCCTTAAGTACCCTAGGGTAAGGTTTGGGAAGATTCAGGGGACCCTCCCAGGAGAGGGTCCGGACCAGGGGGAGGTTGCTCCCATGTCCTTTGTCCAGTTTCGCCCCAGAACGGGAACCAACGGCTCCGTGGACTGGTTTGACCTGGACTATGCACAGGGACACCAAATGTGCTACTAATGCAGACTGAGTGGCGCTGGCAAGCGCACCCAGTCTACCCCAATATACTAAATCCTGTCTGGGAGGTGGTCTCACCTCCCTGTGCCAGGATGCCTATTGTTATGCCTTCCCTGCTCGAGCTTGGCTCAGCAGCAGGAGGGCAGAATCGTGTCTCTGGTTGGCAGCAACCATTTTGTACTGTCCGGGTCAAGAAGGCTGGTACCGGGAACACTGAGAGCCTAACGGAGGGCTCTTCCAGTGCTTGGAATCATACCTCCCACACCGTTTACAGTGTGGGGAAATGATTCCAACATGTTTGATACCAAACATGATAGGATTCGTTGCAGCCAGTTTCGAGATGGTCATCGCGTAATTACGCGGTGCCCCTCTATATAGTGTACGGCTGCTTCACTGACAACCCGGGAGAATGGACTCCGTAGGCTGTAGGGGTGTCCTGCTCTCACCCTCTCACTTAGAACAAAGTACCCTGCCTTCAGATTGCAAAGGCCTGCTAGAGGGGTGACTTATAGGTTTTAAGTGCAGTGACCCTAGATATTGGAAACCTATATCTTTAGTAAGTGGTGCAAGCACAAGCTCACACAGGCTGCAATGGCAGGCCTGTAGTTCTGTTTTGAATGGTCTCCCATGGGTGGCATAATACATGCTTCAGCCCATGGGGGACCTCTGGGGTACCTATGTCCTGGGTACATGGGTACCATATACTAGGGACTTATAAGGGTACCCCAGTATCCAATCTAGGGTGTACCTAAGTACCAAACATAACAATTTATGGAGAAAGCAGATAGACTGGGGTCCTGATTAGCAGGATCCTAGTCAGACTAGTCAAATACAGCTTAGCACCAGACAGAAAGTGGGGGTAACCATAGAAGCAGATCCTACTTTTCTACACAACCCCCTTCCCCCCCAAACGTAAGGAGATGAGACTAACCTTGCCCAGTTGAGTCTTCATTTTCTAAGTGGAAATATCTGGAGAGTCCATCTGCATTGGCATGGTTACTCCCAGGTCTATGTTCCACTGTATAGTCCATCCCCTGTAGGGAAATGGACCACCTCAAAAGTTTGGGGTTTTCACCCTTCATCTGTTTAAGCCATAAGAGGGGCTTATGGTTTGTCTCAACAATGAAGTGAGTGCCAAACAAGTATGGCCTCAACTTATTCAGGGCCCAGACCACAGCAAAGGCCTCCCTCTCTATAGCTGACCAACGTTTCTCTCTAGGGTCATCCTTCTGCTGATAAAAGCTACTGGTTGAACCTGGCCCTCTGCATTAAGTTGTGACAACACAGCCCCTACCCCCAACTCAGATGCAGCTGTTTGGACAATGAATGTTTTAGAGTAGTCAGGACTTTGCAGAATGGGAGCAGTGCACATGGCCTGCTTAAGGTCATCAAATGACTTCTGACAGCTAACTGTCCACTGAACTTTCTTGGGCATTTTCTTTGATGTAAGATCATTCAAGGGAGTCACTATGGACCCATATCCTTTGACAAATCTTCTGTAGTACCCAGTCACGCCCAAGAAAGCTCTGACCTGAGTCTGGGTAGTTGGGGCAACCCATTCCATGATGGTCTACATTTTGCTCTGTAGTGGTTGAACTTTGCCTCCACCTACCAGGTGGCCCTGTAGTGTAGCTCCTATTTCCCTAATAGGCTCTGCGCATTGGAATAATATATCCTATAGGTTTGACATAGGACTAAGGTCAGTATGTCCCTATTGAGTATATTAAACTTAAATACTTGTGCCAGCTAGCTCAGAGGCCACTAGAAACTCCTTGACAACAAGAAGGGAGTAGTTTCTGGCAGCCGCAAAACATGACCACTTTTGTTTCCCTTTAGAATCAGAACGTGTCCCAGAGTCGTGGAAACAATAGATAACTATTTCACTCAGCTCAATTGTGCATGCTTAGTTTTCCTCAAAGTTACACAGAAAGAATAGACGGGCGTTTCAATAAAAGATTTATTGAACAGTCTTGTTTCTGGTGTAAGTAAAATGTGCTGTTACGATCACAAGACAGTATGCAAGATAAATAATGTACAGTGTGAGCAGTAGAAATAAATAATACTGCGATAGCCTTATCTTTTAGTATATATGCATTTACATAAATAACACAGACTAAAAATGCGAGTACTCATACGATGCGTTTCTAATCTAGTTCTACCCCAATGTACCTAACCTAACCTAGGTGTAGGGAGAGGTATGAAGTAGGTGAAGTATTCCTTACTATGGTACACTAAGAGTATGTTAAGCCTAGTATGCCTAGTATGCCAAGAGTCCCTCTAGGTTCTAGTCAGCTCCATACCTGAAGAATGAGAGAGGTAGGAATCTCTTTGCCAGACTCGAACTCCAACAACCCGCAAGGGAAGTCAGATCACTGGAAGCTGGACTCTCTGCGTGCAGGGATGACTGCGTCTTCTCAGTGCGTCATGCCGGGAAACGGGCTCCTCTGAAGTCGAGGTCTCCTCTAGTTTTCAAGGGCTAGGGAAGGTATATTTATACCTGAAAGGTATCTCAGAATGTTAGCATTGACGTGAATTGGACAGCGGAAGACGTCATGAATGAACCCCTAAGGAATAATGGTTCATGCATAATATATGAGTCCTTGAAGAAATCAATAGTCCTGTGCTAGGGAAATTCCCGAAGCCTAAGGGTCTGTTCTTCAAGAACTCGTTGTGACGTTAGGGTGGACGGATGTCAGAGACCATGCCTGTATTTGGAGTGCACGGTTTAATGCCTAAATAAGGGCTGGGATTTTATGCCTATATAAGGGCAGGGCGAATTGTGCCTATATAAGGACATGATACTGGAAAGCCCGTGTATGGACACCCTAAGAGGAATACAACACCCACTCCACTTTCGTGTGTACGATGATACTAAAATGCTAAACATATAAAATGCTAAACATTAAAATGGAGTACCGCATATTGCTAAAATATTTCATAAAACCATTTAAAAAAAGGCATTTAAAAAACCTATTAGAATGCAAAAGGTACTGTACATTTGAAGCATTGCTTTTCATTTCAGGCATAAAGTTCGAAAATAAATGCAATTGGAATGAAATAAGCAGTAATATTTACATGTGACAGAAAATGATCGATACGTTTCTCAAAAATCAAAGTCATTTCATGGCATGAAAATGAATGAACTGTTTTTGACACACAAGATGACTAAGTGTCCGTGGAAGTACCGTGAAGTCTGTACTATAAGGCTAGTTCTGCTTTAAGCAGATTGAAGTGCCATTTTCGTTCGAAAAATGGGAAAAAAGTTCAATTTGGTAGAGTTCCAAGTTGTTTTGAAAATGAAGGCCAAATTGTTACTGCATCTCTGGAACACTGTGGGCTCAATCAGAGTCAGTTCACGGGTCTGGTGTAAACATGAGATCATCTATTTCTATAGACAAAACATCATCCACTGTAGTTGGTGTCAGTTGGAACACCTCGTGTAGTAGATTAATTGCACAGAGATGTGAAGCACCGCTTTCAGCATAGGTTGCCGCAGCAATGTTCGCGTCCGTTGTTACCTGTGTGCCTGTAGATCTTTCTCGTACCTCAGCAGCAGCCGGAAGCGTCTGTGAGATCTCAATGAATGCTGACATCAGGATTGGTAGCCTCTGGGGACAACACAGAGCATGGGCCGTTATCGGGACCAGCAGAGTATCGACATCCATTGGCGTTGCTGATGGAAATGTTAGACAGGTGTCTAACACGCATTCTTCACCGCATAGCAGGCATCGTAGAAAAGGTAAGATGCAATCTTGCCAGATTGGTCTGAATGACAGGAACCACGTTGTATTAAGGTCCCGTAGACGAGTCATGCCCAAAAGCCGTACTATTTGCTCACGGCACTTTTGTTCAAGGAGAGCTTTCTCCATTTCGCTCGGAGTGATGTCTGCGAATAGGCTGGCCATAGTGCAATAGCAGGAAGAGAAATAGAATTCCGGCAACAAGTGCTAGAATGAATGGTATGCCACCAAACACCGAATGTGCAAAGTTCGGGATGATTCCGAGTATTGCCTGGAAAGGTGCTAACAGACCGGAGCAGATGCTCTTAAATACATGTACAATTCCGGTTGTATCAGACATGTTAAAGATACGTCCTATCATTTCTACGAAATGTATAGGGCAGTTTGTACGTATTAAAGTCTGTATCTCAGCCGAAGTCCTTGCTACTTGTAGATCATAGGTTTCTTTGGCCGAGGTCAAAGGCACTGTTTGCTGTAAAAGCATGGCTTTCATTCTGCTCAAAGTATCAAATCTTATAAAAGAGACGTTCAGCGAAGGCCATAGAGGCGACTCCCTGACTGTGTCTATTGGGGCAAACAATACTTGCATACAGCAAGTGACCCTGGAGTTGACCGTTACTAGATATGGGATGCCTGGCAGCATGCCGCAGCAACTCTGATCATTCAACATGAGGTAACTCCCATTAGAAAGTTGTCCAAACACTGGATTAATCACAGCAGCTGGTGTACCCTGCTGATGGCAAGACAAATTTGCCACAAAACCATTACAAGCCCCGTGTAAAGAAATGTCCTGACATATAAGTGAACCGCTCAGTGCACGTTTACAGTGTGTACCGCTCAAAAACACTTCACGATCCCCACTCCAACATCTATATGTATACGGTAAATCCCAAGATGTCTTAATGTATTCCTTACCCAACCTTTCATATTTGCCTGCTTGCATTTGTCTGAGGCAATATTGAAACTGAAAAGTACTCACTGGTAATGTTATTTTGCCATGAATAAGCCATTCTGTAGCTGGTTTTTCTGCCACTGTGAATGGTAACTTTTCCAGTTTTTCAATGCTCAGCACTGTATACTTTGCTCCTCTTTGTGCCAGTTCGATCTGTTTATCAGTTAGATTGTATTGTGCAAACAGAGCCGATGTGTTGATGAAACGCCAAGGCACATAGCCCGCACGCAAAGATTGCAGTGTCCAGCTTAATAACATAATAGAACGTAATTGAGATTGGCCTTGCTGTAACATCGCCAAATCGTGTTCTAGTATGTCTATAGCAGAGGATACAATGCCATCCAATGAATATATTCTGGAGGACAAAGTTGTTAACCCATTGTCGACCACAGAGAGTGTTTTCTCTAAATTAATACGATCAAGTTCACGTATTCGTTCTGCGGCCTCCATCTGTGATACTTTCCATGCTTCATTATAGGCAGCATAAATGCCGGCATATATGAAACGTTTTTGACGCAGTTTTCTTGGTCCAAGCAAGAAATCCCTAAGGTCTGCGTCCTTTTTAAGTAAGGTTAAGTGTTGTTTCACATCCTGTAGTGTAGACTTATGCAGCCAATCGAGGCATAATTTTCCTACACTGTATGTTGTTACTACCCCCGGATGCTGTCTTTGGACGTATCTTGGGTCTGGCCTATTAATAGTAAAGCCCTGACTTTTATTCAGGAATCTTTCATGACAGTTATTCGTGTCTGTGGGCCAGATCAACCATTTTTTCCAATCAGGATTAGATCTGTTGAGTTGTAGTATATTGTCAACTGTCACCACTGCCTTTGTATTATTATCAATGGCAGGTGTTGGTACAGAAGGTGTGTTCATTTCTTTGATCTTGGCTAGTCCAAGACAAGATGTTTGTTGGACAGTTTCATTCAAAAACATTATTTGTTCAGGGATGATGCAGGCTCTAAATAAAGCTTCTATCCCCTGCACTTGCCAATCTTTAGTACCCCAGACAGTTTTTGTGTCTATTGTGTCTTTCCAAAAGTCGAAACCCTATCTAGACAGTTGGGCATTAAATAATGCAGAATAAATCTGTTTTGTATTTGTTAACATAATTTTCAGTCCTGTCTTGTTTACATTTTTATAGTAAAACATTTCTGGATCAGATGTATTGTAACCTGAAAAATATGAAAACTTGTTGGCAAATGTTTTTGAACTACCTTTAGGTGGTGTAGGACAATGCTCCCATTGGTTAAACATAAACACATTTCTTGGATATGCAGATTTATGCAAATAATGATGACCATAGTGATTATAACAATACAGTTGTTCATAGTCTGATGAACCCTCTAAATATTCATTTTTAGAAAATGCAGCAGATTTTTCTAAGTCAAACATTATGTCATTAACAGTCTCAAAGTCCCAATCATCAGAATAGGTACTGGACGTAATTAGATCACTTAGTGAAATTTTAAACAAATGTGGAATGTTCAATTGTTCCGTCGGGCCGAAGATTTCAAAATCTGTTTTGTCCCACACTATACCATCCTGTATAGGAACAGCTGTGATGTTCACTGATGACAAGTCTCTTGCTTCACGATGGGAAGATTTATGAGGTTTCAAAAGTACGTTCACGCCTTTTCCTTCATTATTCACATGGATGTATCTGCCACTTATAAGCACGCTTACAGTTGTTACCAAAGCTAGCCAGAGCAGGAAAACAAAAAGTCCAGATGTAATCCAGAGTTCAATCCATGGAGAAACCAAATAAGTCTTTTTCAGAAAGTGAAGAAAGTCTTGTACTTGCTGCTTGAATTTCAATGATGCTGGCGTCGTTTCAGGTTCACTGGGATCTTCTGAGAACGTATCAAAGTTAATGAAATAGCCAGAAGCAGTTCTGTCAATTGTTGGAATTGCATCAGGATTCGTAGAAATCGCTGGAACCAGTTGATCACTTGCTACGTTGGTGTAGACAGGTGTATTTGGACGAACTGTTACTTGGTGTTCAAGAGGGATGAGTTCCATTGCATTGTTGCTTAGTCCTTCATCTGTTACTGCTGAATTCCCAATTGTTATCAGTCTTTCAGTCTGAACCTCTTGGATAGTAGCGAGAGGAGTGTGTCTGCTACTAGGTCGGAGTCCACGGGGCCTACAATTTAGTATTGGCCCCATACTGTGGTTTGATGAGGTCGATGGACACAAATCTTTTCTCCTTTCTTCCAGCAAGGGGCGGCAGAAGTACTGTTCTTGTTCCTTGAACTGCTAGGACAGGTACTGGTTGTCTGTAAGAAGGTCCAAATTCCTTCTTATCCGCAATCTTTTCTCTGACTAGATCCCCAACTTTTGGAATCCAGACAGGCCTGGCTGGGACAGCCGGTTGATCCCCAGTGGTGGTTGGCTGTAGGAATACGTTGCTTTGTTTCGTTCTTAAATCATTTAGTTCCTGTAAAACAGCCAAACGATCTTTGATATCAAAGGGTTTATTTTCCACCACTGTACCTACGTGTTCAAGGTCTGGTACCCACATTCTTGTCCCAAATAGGATCTCATATGGAGTGACCCCCCCTAGAGAACTTCTTGGCAGATTATTCAATGAGCGTTGGACCCCATTAAGGTGTTTGACCCACCCATCACCCGAACCTAATACCCTAGCTGTTATAGACTGCTTTATGTCCCGGTTTTTCCTTTCCACAACCGAATTTTCCTCAGGATGGAATGGAGAGGAGTACCGCAATGCAACGCCCAGACTGGCCATGGCTTCTTTGAAAGCCCGAGAGCTAAACGCAGGACCCTGGTCAGAATGTAGCGTGCCTATTGCGTATGTGCCGATAAAGACTCGCAAATCTTTTATAACAGTTCGAGCGTCAGCTGAGCGCTGAGGCCATATCCATAGGAACCTTGACTTAGTATTTGTGGGAATGCCTTTGTCCAGTAGGACGCAGGCGCGTAGATAGTCTAATGCTGTCTAACAATGGTGTCTGTACTGGGTTGCCGCATTCGCAGCATGGTGTCCGGTGGCTCTCTCGCTGTAATTTATAGTCTAAGCAGTTGTTGATGAATATGTGAATTTCTGTATTCATCCCAGGCCACCAGTACATCTCTTTTAACGTCGAAATTGTTTTAGAGATCCCTTGATGTGACAGACCCTCCCCCAAATGTGTTTCATAAATCAAGGCTGCTCTACGTTCCATGTTTGGAATTACCCTATCCCCCACTCCAGGGATTCGAGCAAAAGGAACGTTGTTCGCATCAATTACATAAGAGTAGTTGAGTGGAAACTTTTTTGGTAACGCTGCACTGCTGCCCTTGCTTGAAGCATTGACAGCCAACATTATCTCACCGTCTATTTTTGTTTTTGAACGAGTGATCGCAGCTACGGAAGCCGTCTGAACAGCCCCCTTTGCGGCTTCGTCAGCCAATGAATTCCCTGCAACGTGAACGCCATCACGTTGATGACTCAGTGTGTGGATCACGTGAGCCTTTGGTAGTTCGTTTTTCAACTGAACTACTTGTTCCCAAAGCAATTTGTGCTTTATTGTGCCACCTTTCGCATCTTTGAAACCATTTTCAAGCCAGTTTTGTATATATTCATTATACGACTGAACACAGTAAAAGGAATCGCACACTATCAGTGTGGGGAATTCTCGATCTGTACTTTCAAGTGCCAGTTTGAATGCTTGTAGTTCAGCTCGCTGAGCTGTACATTCCCCTAGAGATTGAGTTTTTGTGACCATAGGTCTGAAGATGCCATCTCGCATGCGACCTTTAACGATTGCACACGCTGCACTGTAAGCTTGCTTACCCCCTATTGCGGGTTGTGCGGATCCGTCAGTGTAAATTATGAATTCGTACTGATCGAGAAGCAGAATTTCAGTAGGCAGAGGACATTCTTGTTCATATTGCAGGAATGCTTGTGTTTTTAAATCTGGATCAAAAACATATTCAAAATCTGTTGCAGCAAGAGAATTAACCCATTGTATCCATCTTGGATGTAATGCTTTAGCATTTGGAATGCTTGCTTTTGTGACCGCTTCTAAAGCCGGTACTGGGGTTACGACAATAATACGTTTCCCTTGGGCTAAGGCTCTTTCTTTTGCTACAGCGGTTTGAACTGCTGTTAGAATTTTTTCAGTTGAACTGAAGCGCATTTCCGCTTGTGTGTACAAATGAGATTTGTATGCAATTGGTATTTTCTCACCCTCATTGAAGGTTAAGTAGGTGAATCCGCATTGACCCGAAATTATTCGGATCACCAGGTTTCGTTGACTAACGCGTGTTTGTAAGTGATTTGTTGCTAACATGTTAGCCTGTAGCGAACGCAAGATTTCTGTGTGTTCCTGTGTCCAGTTTCTGATCGAAAAATCAGGTTTGATTAATGCGTAGAGAGGTTTAACCCTTTCTGCGTAATTTAGAATGTATGTACTTCCAAAATTTAGGCAACCCAGGATGGATTGTAAGTTTTTTAGCGTTTTTGGAGGTTGGAGCAGCGCACACTTTTCTAAAAAGTTAGCTGCCAAGCTCTTGCCTTCACTTGAAAGCTCATATCCTAGAAATAGGACATTGAGATGGGCAATTCTGGACTTTTTAAAGTTGAATTTGTAGCCCTCAGAGGCGAAACCCAGTATAATAGTGCTCACCCTGTTCAAGTGTTTGTCCAGGTCATCGTCTGTCAGATATATGTCATCGACATAGGACAATGCCTCATTGTCATAAATTTGTAGTAACTCCGTTACCCTCGCTGAGAATAAACCTGGGCTGTTTTTGAACCCTTGTGGGAGTCGACAAAAGTGACGCTGGGTCCCCATTATGGAGAATGCAGTTAAGTACCTGCTTTCAGGTGCTATGTTTTGACAAAAGAAACCATTTGAGATGTCTAATGTGGTTTTATATTTTTTACGCACAATGTTATTCATTAATGCTGTGCTATGTGCATTTTGCACTGCAAA
Source organism: Calotriton arnoldi (assembly GCA_963921515.1). NCBI lineage: Eukaryota > Metazoa > Chordata > Amphibia > Caudata > Salamandridae > Calotriton > Calotriton arnoldi. The sequence goes on from CAWUFW010021917.1 coordinate 69,707, forward strand.
GGTTTTTGAACAAGTATTTAAGTGTCTGTAATCCAAAACTAGACGATATGTATTGTCTGGTTTGGAGACAGGAAACAAAAGGATTGTTCATTGAGGAGGTGCATGTTTCAATCACCCCTTGGTATTCAAGTTGATCTAAGATCTCCCTGACCTGTTTTTTAGCTTCTTGCTTTATTGGATACTGCCTTTGTGCAGTTGGTTCATGTTTCAGATGTATTTTATGGTGAGGTGAGTCCTCATCCCATCCTACATGATTTTTATATAATGCTGGGGCCTGGGCCACTGCCCATTTCCTGGCATATATATATTTTAGGTGAATTGGAATATGGTTAGAGAAGGCAGGCATAATAATGTCCTCGCCATGTGGGCACTCCCTGACAAATTGTGGTGGCCAGTCTTTTTCTGCTAGAAGTATGTCATAGCCCCTCGATAGTCTTTCCCAAAAAAGTGCTTTCACCTGTCTAGGTTTGTGTCCCTCCATCCGGAGTGTTATTTCATATAACCTTTGTGGAGTACTAACCCTGGTGTCTACAGTCTCAACTGTAATGTACTCATTCAAGTCCACTATCTCCAGAAGTTCCTTCAGGTTCTGGCGAACTATTGTGACTTCTGCTGCACTGTCCAGCATTGTCTGAGCCCATTCTCCGTTCTTGAGTTGTGTTCTCAGTATCCTCCACATGTCTGATCTTTATACCTGCTACTTTCTTTTTGGAGAATTGAGGTTTTGTTTTGTTTTTTGGAGCGTGTTTGTCGTCTTTCGATTTCACGCGTTCTTCTCTATGTTCTGATCGTCCTCTTCTTTCCGAAGTCTGTGATGAGATCTGAAAGGGACGAAAGGAATGTGTATCAGTATCTTGATACCTGTCAGGTTTTCTCAAATTATCCCTATTCCTGAGGTTATACCTCCTTTCGGAGGGCTCCTTTGAGGAGACCTACCTCGGGATTGAGAACGTTTCTCGTTTGATTTTTGTTTATTAGTCTCCCACTTCTTTTTAGAAGATGTAGGAGTTTGTTTAATTGAGTCCTTCTCAGGACTTTCAGATAGTTTCGGCTTCACTGGTCTTCCACCCAAACTATCTCTGCCTAATTCTGCATAAGATTGTTCAATTATTCTGGTAGCTCAGTTTGATGTTCTGTAACATCAAATTCCCTTAATTTTTGGCGGATCGCCACTGCTGCTGCCTCCCCTTTAATATTAGATAATATTATTGTTGAGACCTGGTCGAAATTTTTCAGTAATTTCATACCTAAATTTAGAGCAGGCTCTGCCCCGTATTCGTTTTGAATTTGTTTCAGGACATCAGGTATTACCGCAATTGACGGAAGGCCATGTGTTTTAGTATAGATGGCAGCAAAGACTGAGCCCCAAGTGGTGCAGTCTTCCAGTTGTGGTGTGATCTCCATTGGTAAACTGATTGTCAGTATTCTGTGTTTCTCATACGGGCTAGTATTTGGAAATACTGCTTCGATTTGAGTAATTTTTTGAGCTATCCAGAATGGAATTTGCTCACGTTTTGTGGGCATTTTACCCATGACTGCGTATAGAGTCTGTGGTGTAATTTTTAGTGTATTCCCTGTTGGGGAGTTGGATTTGGAAGTGTCAATGGTGGTTGGACTGTGAAAGTCCGCATGACATATTGGACTAATTGTCTGTAGATTTTTATTAACTCTGTGAGTTGAGTAAGTAATTCCTCATCTGACATTATATTCAGTTCAGGATGAGGTGTGTAGCCGGCTAGAATCGGCCATGTTGCTCCTGGTCTACCTAGTGGACCGAGCCTGGTAATGTTTCTGTGATGTTTTAGGGCGCCTTTAAACCAGAGCTGATGCTCTTGGTATGTTAATGGAATTTCTATATCCTCGAAAGGAATGTATTCCTCTGGTGGATCATCTTCTTTGTAGAAGTGAAACATATGTGTTACTGGATTGGATTCAGGAAGTATTACCCATGAATAGAATACCTCTGTCTGAAAGGATTCATGTGCCTCTATCACGAAAACTGCTCTACCTCCTCTTGGTGGTAGGCCATGTTTTATAAGTTTTAGAGTGATGGCTCTTCTTAAGTTTGGATGGATGTCTATAACACCCTCCTCGGTTTCATTTAAACCTGTAATGTTAAAAACTGCTGCTTGGGCTGGATCAGCCGCAGCTTCACCGTTTCCGGCTTCAGTCATTTTGTTTTTTGAAAAATGTAGAACAAGTTTCAAGGAAACAAAGATAAGGTGCACAATATTTTGGAACACTGTATCCTTCAACGTTGAGCAAACCAAACAGCTAATATATAGGGTTTTTCCCTATGTAGCCTTGGTGGATACCTAACCCTGCCCACTCCAGACGTCTTTTGGAGTATATGGGTAGGGGTCTCTGAGAGAAAAAGCACGGCTGAGTTACTCAGTATCTAACGTTGAATTACCGCCTTACCAAACCGTTGGGCGCCATGTAGTGTAGCTCCTATTTCCCTAATAGGCTCTGCGCATTGGAATAATATATCCTATAGGTTTGACATAGGACTAAGGTCAGTATGTCCCTATCGAGTATATTAAACTTAATTACTTGTGCCAGCTAGCTCAGAGGCCACTAGAAACTCCTTGACAACAAGAAGGGAGTAGTTTCTGGCAGCCGCAAAACATGACCACTTTTGTTTCCTTTAGAATCAGAACGTGTCCCAGAGTCGTGGAAACAATAGATAACTATTTCACTCAGCTCAATCGTGCATGCTTAGTTTTCCTCAAAGTTACACAGAAAGAATAGACGGGCGTTTCAATAAAAGATTTATTGAACAGTCTTGTTTCTGGTGTAAGTAAAATGTGCTGTTACGATCACAAGACAGTATGCAAGATAAATAATGTACAGTGTGAGCAGTAGAAATAAATAATACTGCAATAGCATTATCTTTTAGTATATATGCATTTACATAAATAACACAGACTAAAAATGCGAGTACTCATACGATGAGTTTCTAATCTAGTTCTACCCCAATGTACCTAACCTAACCTAGGTGTAGGGAGAGGTATGAAGTAGGTGAAGTATTCCTTACTATGGTATACTAAGAGTATGTTAAGCCTAGTATGCCTAGTATGCCAAGAGTCCCTCTAGGTTCTAGTCAGCTCCATACCTGAAAAATGAGAGAGGTAGGAATCTCTTTGCCAGACTCGAACTCCAACACCCCGCAAGGGAAGTCAGATCACTGGAAGCTGGACTCTCTGCGTGCAGGGATGACAGCGTCTTCTCAGTGCGTCAGGCCGGGAAACGGGCTCCTCTGAAGTCGAGGTCTCCTCTAGTTTTCAAGGGCTAGGGAAGGTATATTTATACCTGAAAGGTATCTCAGAATGTTAGCATTGACGTGAATTGGACAGCGGAAGACGTCATGAATGAACCCCTAAGGAATAATGGTTCATGCATAATATATGAGTCCTTGAAGAAATCAATAGTCCTGTGCTAGGGAAATTCCCGAAGCCTAAGGGTCTGTTCTTCAAGAACTCGTTGTGACGTTAGGGTGGACGGATGTCAGAGACCATGCCTGTATTTGGAGTGCACGGTTTAATGCCTAAATAAGGGCTGGGATTTTATGCCTATATAAGGGCAGGGCGAATTGTGCCTATATAAGGACATGATACTGGAAAGCCCGTGTATGGACACCCTAAGAGGAATACAACAGCCCAAGTACACAACCTTACTCTGCCCTATCTGGCAATTGGTGGCCTTGATTGTAAGGCCTGCTTTCTTTAGAGCCTCCGAAACATTCTTCAGGTGGACCAGGTGATACTGCCAGGTGGAGCTAAAGACAGCTATGTCATCTAGATATGCTGCACTATGGGTTTCCAGGCCTGTGAGAACTTTATTCACCAACCTTTGGAATGTGGCAGGTGCATTCTTCAAGCCAAAGGGCATTACAATAAATGTATAATACCCACTAGGGGTTGAAAATGCTGTTTTTGGTTTGGCATCCTCAGCTAGTCTGATTTGCAAGTAGCCCGCAGTAAGATCAAATGTACTTAAGAACTTGGCTGAGGCCAAAGTGTCAATAAGCTCATCTGCCCTAGGAATTGGGTGAGCATCAGTCCCAGTGACTGCATTGAGTCCCCTGTGGTCTACCCAAAACCTCATCTCTCTTTTTCCACCCTTGGTTTGAGGTTTGGGTACTAGGACTACTGGGCTAGCCCAAGGGCTATCTGAGGGCTCAATCACTTCCAACTCCAGCATCTTTTGCACCTCTGTCCTGATGCAATCATTGACATGGTCATCCTGCCTGTAGATTTTATTCTTGACAGGTAGACTCTCACCTGTGTCTACTTCATGGGTACAAACAAACAACAATATCTCAACTGGTATTATTGAGAAGGCTAGTTATCAAGCATGCACAAAACATTGCAAGAAAGGAAAGTAGGGAGACTCAAAGGTGATTTTAAGAGTGCCAAAGGCATCATTTATTTAACGGAGTACAGGATTTGGAAAAACAATAAAGACAAGGGTTGTGAAAATTGTAAACAGTTGTAGCAGCACTGTAAGCAATTGTTGCATACGTAACCCGAAAACTTTGTGCACGCAAGTGCTCGTGACACTCAAGGGTGGACAGCGCAGGTGACAAGTGAAGAACACAGCAGTGGCGCACAGTGGATGAGTGACAAAAAATATATATACAAAAGCACTTGTGGTTCGCAGTTAATTATTTACATCAATTTTACAATTTTAGAACATTTTTAGTTAACCACAGAGAGAAGGCGCCGGAAGTTGCGCTGGTATGTCGACGGCGTTTCGATCCTAGTGATTTAGGATCATCATGAGCTCTTATAGTATAGATTAAGTGAAAAGAACCACACCAAGTATTTATAAAAATATGTATTTATTATATATTACTCTCTAGTACATTCAAATATCTCCTACATGGAGATAAACACAATGCACACAATACTTTAGCAAAGAAACACAGTAAATAGCACAGAAAACACAGTGGACCCCAGGGGGGGACTAAATCATATACTAAGAAAGTGGTATAAGAACCACGACTCGGGTCAAGACAATGTCGAGAGGATGTAGAAGTGCTGTGGACCCACAGAACCTCCCAAGGTAAGTAGATAATGACCCCACGGAGAGCGTGTGCAGTGTGGAAACATGACCGCGTGCGCCATACAAGTCTAGGTGTAAGTCGCGGTTGGATTTTTAAAGATTAAGGACCCTTCCCAGTGAAGAAATCCCAGGAAAGACAGAAGGTTGGAGAGCCACCCCACCCGTGGATACCCTAGTACCCACGTTACCTACACCAGGGAAGCAGGGTGCATACGTGTGAAGTGGTGTCGTAAACCGCCATCAAACCCAATGGAGGACTTCAGAAAAGTGCCGCTGTTGCAGAAGGAGAAAGGGTCCGGTGGAATCCGAAGGTGGATTCTAGATGAGAGGTACCTGCAAGAAGAGGTGACAGAGTCTACGTCACTCTGGAGGGACCAGGAGACTTGGAAGACGAATGCCCTCCGATGTTGGGTGTTGCAGAATGGGTGACAATGACCTTGTCTCTGCAGCTGTGATGACCAGGGGATGCTGAGGAGGACCATGAGCCATGCACGAGCTGTCCCACGAAGGATGTCCAGTGCTGAGGGGTCGTTATCCGGTGGGAGCACAAACAAGCCTTGGCAAATACAACCAACGCAACCAAGTGAAGAGGGAGCAACGTCAGGACCAGCAAGGTCCAGGGGATTCACCAGAAGCAGGGGAGTCAGGGCAGGCCCCAAGCAATCAGGGGAGCCCAAAAGAAACAAGTGTGACCCCCAAATGAACCCACAGGCTGGAGGCACTGGAGTCGCAAGAGGACATCAAGCAGCTCACCAAAAGATGCAGGCCACGGTGCACACGATGCGGTGTGGCTGAAAATTCTGGTCACTGGAGGTGCTCGAGGTTGGGGCTACTTGGAGCCCAAAGATCTTCTTGGAAGGAAGCCAACAAGCCTTTGCAACTGCAAGTTGACGCGGTGCACAGGGGTTCGGTTATTGCAACCCCATGAGGGATACTGGCCTCAAATGTGGTGAGAGGGCAGGGCAGGCTTCGGTAGCTGTGGACAACTACCACCTGTGTTGCAGAACCTTACGGAGTCTGGAGGAGCTCAGGATCAGCAGACAGGTCGACTTAGTTTCAGTGCCTGCGAATGCCGGGGAGTGACTCCTTCACTCCAAGGGAGAATCCTTCCAGTGTCTTTGGTTCCTGTTCATTGGAAGGTTCTTGTATGATGCACAGGCACAGACGATGCAGTAGACTGGAAGGGAGATGAAGTTAGGCCTAAACGAAGTCCAGCGAAGTCCAGAGTGCCCAGACAGTAGAAGAAGAAGTGGTGTCTGATCTGAATCTTATCCCATGATGAATCTAGGGACCTACACCCAGGTAAGCCCTTAAGTATCCTAGGGAAAGGGTTGGGAAGATTCAGGGGACCCTCCCAGGGGAGGGTCTGGACAGGGGGAGGTTACTCCCATGTCCTTTGTCCAGTTTCATGCCAGAGCGGGAGCCAATGGCTCCCAGGACTGGTTTGAACTGGACTATGCATGGGGACACCAAATGTGCCCCTCATGCAGACTGAGTGGCGCTGGCAAGCGCACCCACTCTACCCCAATACACTCAATCATGTCTGGGAGGTGGTCATACCTCCATGTGACAGGATGCCTATTGTTCTGCTTTACCCTGCTCGAGCTTGGCTCAGCAGCAGGAGGGCAGAATCGTGTCTCTGGTTGGCAGCAACCATTTTGTGCAGTCCGGGTCAAGAAGGCTGGTACCGGGAACACTGAGAGTCTAACGGAGGACTCTTCCAGTGCTTGGAATCATACCTCCCACACCGTTTACGGTATGGGGTTATGATTCCAACATGTTTGATACCAAACATGATAGGATTCATTGCAGCCAGTTTCGAGATGGTCATCACGTAATTACGTGGTGCCCCTCTATATAGTATATGGTTGCTTCACTGACAACCCAGGAGAATGGACTCCATAGGCTGTAGTGGTGTCCTGCTCGTGCAGGGGCACCCTCTCACTTAGACCGAAGCACCCTGCCTTCATGATTGCAAAGGCCTGCTAGAGGGGTGACTTATAGGTTTTGAGTGCAGTGACCCTAGATATGGGAAACCTATATCTTTAGTAAGTGGTGCAAGCACCAACTTACACAGGCTGCAATGGCAATCCTGTAGTTCCATTTTGAATGGTCTCCCATGGGTGGCATAATACATGCTTCAGCCCATGGGGGACCTGTGGGGTACCTATGCCCTGGGTACATGGGTACCATATACTAGGGACTTATAAAGGTACCCCAGTATCCAATCTGGGGTATACCTAAGCACTGAACATAACAATTTAGGGAGAAAGCAGATAGACTGGGGTCCTGATTAGCAGGATCCTAGTCAGACTAGTCAAATACAGCTTAGCACCAGGCAAAAAGTGGGGGTAACCATAGAAGCAGATCCTTCTTTCCTACAACTCACAAACATCAATCACTCATATTATATATCAACCTTTGGTGCATGTCATTTACCTGTTCTAATTCATGCATGGTACATTGCCAATCCTCTTTGATTCACAAAACACACATTGGCCAGTCTTGAAAATCAAATATTGTGGAGCAGTCCTGCTAGGGAAATAAAGTAAGGATAGATAGGCACAGGATGGAGGCAGGCATTGTCTCTCCAATGTCCTTGCAGAGAATGGGAGAGAGCTTCTACACTGCACACTGGTCCAACTCCAATCTGACCATACATGTGTCTAAAATGGTGAGGCTGCATTAGTCAGTCAGACACAAACAAACAAAATAATATACTGTTACCCGAGCAGTATCTGTTTTTTTTTGTCAAAGCAATTCGACAATAGAAAGTTTGATGGTGACCCAGGCCTACTCAGTAGTTAGGGAAGTAGAGTTTGTCCTCAAACTCAGGTGATTCGCCCAGGAGAAGTTGGTCAGCTAACATACTACCATGACCTGAGTCTAACCAATCACCCTCATTCTCCTCCTTTCGTACTTCAGGTATGGTTTCATTCAATGGTATAAAGTGCTGATTCATTTTGATCATGGTTAATCTCCCCACTTTTTGGGGCTAGAGACTGGTCCTTCTCACTGTGTCAACTGCACCAGCTGCACTGAACACATGCTCAGCAGATACACTGACACCGGGCAAGCCAGACACTTTATTGCCAGCCTGCTGATCACTGGCCATTGGCTCCTCTTCCCATACAAATACACCAATGGGTTATGATCTGTATAGACCTCTGTTGGGTCATCCATATAGGCCTGGACCATCCTCTCAATAGTCATTGGTGCTCTACCTTGCTCAGCCTTTTTTGCCTTCGCCTCTGCACTGGACTTAAGCCCTGCCTTTAGAAAACAATCAAATGCAGATTTCGGGGTCGACGCTCCTGTTCCTGTTGTTGCCAGTGTTCTTGTTATTGGCTTCGGCTGCTGTGAGCCAACAGCACTGACCTCAGGCTCTGAAGTTGAAGGCTGCACCGCAGAACTTGTGCTCTGGAGTAGGCCTCTAGTTCCCTGCCATTCTTTTTCTAGGTCGCTGGCTTCCTCAGCAAACCACATCTTGTAGTTTGAAACGTCCACGTCTGAAAAAGGAATGAGAGTGGACAGTAATTGCTTGTACAGTGGATCAAGAATTGTGGCACAGATGTAATGTTTGGATGACACTATGTGGTCTATTGCGATGGCGGTCGGAAAGCCTTCGACCTTTGGTCGGAGGCTTTCCGACCGCCATCGTCGGATTCAATTCCGACCGGCTGATAAAGATGCAGCCGGTCAGAATTGAAACTGGACGGTCATTCCAGCTGGCTTCCGACGGGCTCAGGGCGGGCCTTTGCACCCTTGGGATTACGATGCACGGTTTCCGGCATGGTTTCCATGCCGGTCTGTCTGACATGGAAAACATGTCGGAAAGCATGTTTGAGGGCCCCCTTGGGTGTGCGGCCTCTGGTTGGGTGCCGAGTTGATCCCTGCACCCCGTGGCAGGCATCTTGAGGTGCCTGCCACAGGGTGCAGTGATGAACGGCACCTCCAATTTCCCTATGGGAGCATGCATTACGGCCGTAATGCATGCTCCCTTAGAGAAATGTAGGAATACGACCGAATAGTGTTCGGTCGCATCCTAATTTGGCAGTTGGGACCGTCGACCGGGTGTCGGTTGGTCCCAGGATCGAGTCGGTGTCGGGCAGAAGCAATTCCGCCCGACATCGAAATCGGCCCTAATGTCTCTTTGCACCCTTATGTTAACAGATAGACAAGGATTAAGCACTCCACCAACTCTTGTGCATCTTTTTTCATTCATACCTGCATACATTTCAGACACCTCCTTTAGCTGTTCCTGCAGCATATGCAACAACGGGATAGCTTGGTAGGTGGTACTGTCCTTCTTGAAGACTTCCCATGTGAAAACCTTAAAAGTATGCAGCATCTCTGTCAGGCATTTGACTAGGCCCCTCTCAATGATCCTGCCTTTCACAGTTGCATCCCCTTTTTGCATGACATATTCATTTATCGGTCTGTACTGCTTAAACAGATATTGCAACATGTAATAAGTCAAGTTCCAACTTTTTGGCACCTCCTGTATGAGTGCTTTAACTGGCATTCTATTATCACGCTAAATGATCCTCAATTGCTTCTGGGCTTTAAAAGAATGGATGAAATTAGTGCAGATTCTTTTGCAAGAGAACAGTAGGTTTCTGATTCGGTCTTCTTTTCTGAGAAAGTCCTGTACGATGATGTTGATGCAGTGCGCCAAACACAGGACCCTGAAATAGCCACCATCTTCCATGGACTTAACTATATTACTGCCATTGTCCATGGCAACAAATCTAATGTTAAGCCCTCTTGGTCACAGCCATTCAAAGACCTTGTTGTTAAAGTCATACACGATGTTTGCAGCAGTATGAGATTTCTCCATGGCAAACATGGCTACTGTTACATGCTTCCGAGCACCATTAAAAATTTCAGAAGTGTCAACACCTGCAGATATAATTTCTCTAACCCCCACCAAAGAGATCCAGTCTGCATTGATGCACATGTAATCAGTGGCTTGGCAACTGATCCACAAGTCTGTCGTCAGGTGGATAGTGTGAACAGCACTCTGCTGCAAAGCTTGTCGAACCAATTCCAGCACATCATCATGTAGCGCTGGAACAGCAACTCTGGCAAAATAGGTCCAGCTGGAAACCTTCCATTCTGGGAAGATGGCTGCCACAAATTATAGAAAACCGACTACTACCACAAAAGAAAAAGGGAGGAGGTTCAGAGCTAATGTTTTAGCCAGCTTCACATTGTACAAACGTGCCGTTGGGTGATTGCATTCATACTACACCCCCTGCCTAAACGTGCCAGAAATAGTAGCCTGGAGTTTTTCTTTTATGGTGCCACTGATACAGGTGACTTCTTGAGAGCAGAAGGCTTAATGTGCATCTCAGTGGGGCAGTCACTTTATGCTCTTGCCTTGGTGTCTCGACCTTACTCTTGTGCCATTGCGATGTTGATGATGTGGGCGATACTGCTACACTGCTGGAACAGTGCTTATATGTGTAACAAAAATATCACCCTCTTCTTCACCTTAACCTTCCACTGTGATTGGTTCGGATTCCCTACTCTCACCCCCTTCACCAACACCACCTGCAGTTTTTTGGCTGCTAAGGAGCCCTTTCCAGTGGATTGTGTGGTGTTTTCTTGTTCTCTCAAATGGGTTGTTTGGCATCCGGTACCATAGTTTGTACCAAGCTTACCCTTACTAACACTTGCTCCTCAAATGGAGCATATGGCAATGTTCAGCTTCATATTGCTAACCGTGAAGAAGTCCCAGACTGGGGAGATCCACTTTCTGAGACTGGTGCCACTGCCAATGTTGGAAGAAGTGGCAGTAGGTGGGCGTTTTGACATTTGCCTCTCTGTAGTGCCTACTTCTACTATGGTGGTTGTGGATGTAGGTCGCTGCCGGGGTTTTGCAAAAATGGAAGCTGGTGGTGGTGGTATCTGTGCCTTTCCCTCAGAGCAAGTTGAACTGGGGTAACATTGGTCTCCACTGGAGCTGGGCTAACATCCATGATGACTAGCTCATTGTCATCCTCCTCTTCATCCATAACTCTAAGACTTTCAGGAACCCTACTTTTCACTAGCCTCTCCTGGCGTGTCTCAGACTGAGGCACCATCCAAGTGGAGTCTTGATCATCAGACGGGGGCTTGGAGAAGAAGATGGTGGAGTATCCCTACCCCTCCTTTTTCTTGCTGGAGACCTGAAAGAAGGGCTTCTTCTACTTCCTCAGCATGAAGCTCAATCTCCTGAAGTGCTCCTACTTCAGGAGGAACAACTATTGCTGGCTGCCTCTATTGTCGTCCACTTAGCTGAGTTTCCACCAATGATTGAGTACTACTATGCGAAAAAGATAAGCCCAATTCAATGTCACTGCTCGTCTGGGTTGTCGTGATTAGAGTGGCAGCCTCTGTGCCAGACATGGGCTTGGGTAGGGTCTAGGTTGGGGTGGGGCCATTGATGTGGGAGTGCTGCTTCCAGCTTGCTCCCCGGAGGCCGGTGCGGCAGGCACAAGTTTGGCAAAAAAGGTTCTGGTTGGCACGCCATTGGTAGAAATCAGCTTCTTCACCTCCCCACTGGCCACTTTCTTGGTAGCACCTTTCTTTGGGGCTATCTTGAAGCTGTCAGTTGGCAGTGGCACTTAGATTCACAAGCTGAAGAGATGTCCATGTTGTGTGGTCACTTTAGTCGCGTATCACATCGTGCACAGGCCTTCTGTTTGGCAGTACCATGGGTGATGTCTCTTCTCTTGTGTACCTAAAAGCAAACAAGCAAGAAGAACATCAGTGAAAGGTGGCATTGTTGCAGTTGATTTAGTAGTACAAACAAACAATATTGTTTAGTGTGATTACTTAATTTATAAATAATTAACAATACAGTGTAGCCATTCGTAAAACCACACCATCATAAACTTTCATGTACACTCAGGAAGGATAAGAAAGAAAAACAACAATATAAAGATGTAACTGTGTGCTTTATGTGCATCAAGCTGGGATGTGGCACTCAGGGAGGTGCAGGTGACAATGGAATAATCCTTAGAAAATTAATGCTGTTGTGCAGCTGTGCACCTATAGCAGACATGGGATTGAAGGAAAAGTGGGAAAAAGAAAATTAGAAAAAAATCAATAAATAAAACAAAGATAAAAAAATTGCAATTTAAAATAAATAAATAAATACATACATTTAAAAAAAAATGAAGAAATAAAATAAAAAAAATGTAATCAAAAAAGTTGAAAAATGAACAAGAAATTTTAAAACATTTAAAAAAAATAATTAAAACAATTATTAGACTTTTTTTACAAAAAATTAAAATTTAATAAAAAAATGTTGGTGGAAAAATAATCAAAAAAATACAAATAAAAAAATATAATTGCTGATGTACTAGGGGAAGGGGACTACAATGAGAATTGAAACCCACTGGGATTTGAGAGGCAAGGAGTGGTGCAGATGAAAAATGCAAAAAAAGTGTTTAATTATACATAAAACATTGTTCACACAGTGCATTTAGTATGAGCATTGAGCTACTACACCCCAAGCATAACACACAAAATGGCCACCAGCTAAATGGTCAAAGAACAAGCAGGAGGCATGGCAACAAGGAAGAAGACATTCAGGTCTATGGCAAAAGCACACTGGCTGCCTACACAAAATGGCCGCCAGCCACATGGTCACAACAACAACCAGAAAGGAGGCATGGCCACAAGAAAGAAGACATGCAGGCCTATGGCAAAAGCACACTGGCTGCCTACACAAAATGGTTAACAGCCACATGACCAAACATCAAGCAAAGAGGCATGGCTACAACAAAGAAGACATCCAGGCCTATGGCAAAAGCACACTGGGTGCCTACACAAAATGGCCGCCAGCCCCATGGTCACAACAACCAGCAAGGAGGCATGGCCACAACAAAGAAGACATGCAGGCTTGTGGCAAAAGCACACTGACTGCCTACACAAAATGGCCGCCAGCCACATGGTCACAACAACAACCAGCAAGGAGGCATGGCCACAACAAAGAAGATATGCAGGCCTATGGCAAAAGCACACTGGTTGCCTACACAAAATGGCCACAAGCCACATGCTCAAACAATAAGCAGGAGGCATGGAAAACAAAGAACACATGCAGGCCCATGGGCACTGACTAAACAAAATGGCCCCTGGCCACACGGCAAGGGGAGCAAAGACAAATGATGGCCTATGGCAAACACACTCACACATTGGCCAGACAAATGTGGCAAGGTAACACAGGAGAAAACAGCATTAATTCAGCACTGCCAAAAAGACAAATTAAGTGGGCTAAGCAATTTCACAACAACACACATCCTCCAATGGCATAAAATATCTTACTACACTGTTTTCAGAAAAAGAACATAAATACATAAAACATAAAATACCCCCAAAACAACATTTCATTATTTAATCCAATGCCATCCATGGCCTAAATGATATTTCAATTCAACAGACACCACAGAAACAGTTGTTTCATGCCCCCCATGACTAGTACTGGGGCTACTGGCTGGAAGGCCCTTTCTTGGCAGACTAGGCCACATAGTAAATTAAATAAATATTGCAAATTTATTAAAAAACATGGAGGAAATGAACTAAACTGTCCAACATTTTTCCTTCACAAAAGAAGAAAAAATTACAGGCAAAAAAATTACTAGGCCCCTTCTGAAACTGCATGCCACCCACCAGAATAAATTTTACAAATCGAAAAAAACTACAAATAAATCCTGGTGCATGCCCCCAATCAATCAATCAGCATGTGTGAGGAGCTTGAAGGTGATTCTCTTGCTGATAGGGAATCAGTGGAGTTGTCAGAGGTGTTGTGTCATGTGGCTGTGGCGGGGGATGTTAAGGACAAGTCTGGCTGCAGCGTTCTGGACGTTCTGAAGTTTCCTGAGCTGTTTCTGGGATGATGCCAGCATAGAGTGCGTTGCCGTAGTCAAGTCTACTCGTGATGAGTGCAATCATACAAACAAAACCCTTATACAACAGTTTTTTAACTTACTTGTGAAATTTCAAATGCAAAGTCATTCAATCCAATGGTATATATGCAGCAGACAAGGAGAGCAATGCTTCCAGCTCCAAATCCAAATGAAAGGTGACCAGGAGATGGACAAAACACTGGGAGAAGCCTGCTGGACAGGAACAGGAAGTTGGAGACTCTGGAGCACTTCCTGTTGGAAAACAAATGTTTAAAAAAAGGACTCCTCACGCTAAAAACCAAAGCGAACGGTTCATTTGAGAAGGTTTTTAACTCCAAATTGTCATTTTGAGGATTTTCGCTGCCTCTTGAGGAGAGAACATTCCCAAGGTTCCAGCCGCAGTCGATCGCGCTCACTCGCATACGTCACAAAAGAAGCGCTGGAAGTCTCTGGTGCGGCCTAGAGCCACGCTAGCAGCATCTTAGACAATGGCGTAGCTAGGCACTCTGCTGCCCGTGGCGGTCCCTGTCTTTTGCCGCCGCGCTGAAGGGGGGGGTGCTGGCGATGATTTTTGCGGCCACCGCCGCCCCTAAAACTCGTGCCGCCCGGGGCACACCGCCCCCTCCGCCCCCCCCCCCTTGCTACGCCTCTGATCTTGAATATTTGGAATGGTGCACCACTGAGCTTCTCTTACAAGATTCAATAATACAATATATACGGACAAATGTACCTTTCAGGTTTCTCCTTTATTAGGAAAGATCAAAGTCTCTGCATCAAAGTACAACATCCAGCCAACGCGTTTCTTTCAATTGTCATTGAACTTCATCAGGGCTTTTATAGTAACTCATAGGTCAAACGTCCACTTTGAGTGGCAAGAGTAATACCATAGCACGTGTAGCTTGGGCTATATCTCCATACGTTCGTATATCACGACCAGAGCTGATGAATTTCAATGAGAACCGGCCCCACGTCAGGGCCCCGGGTATGTTAGCCCGTCATCAATACCGTAGAAGCGCAGCGTTACGCCCAGTCTCCGGCCGGGTAGAAAGGAGCTTGCGGGCAGCCAGAAAATCTAGTTGGCGCTCGAGACTGCCCGGCAAGTCTCTCATCTCTCCCCCATGTGCGCAAAATGACATACCGAGCTCACCTCTGCTCCGTTGCGGAGTTTATCTGTAACTCCTCATTCTCTGGGGAACTCGGAGTTGCCGAATTCCGCAAACTCCGCAAGCAGAGTTTTATGCTCAGGCCTAGAGCAAGTCACTAAAGAGACATATTAAAGCAGCAAACAAAAGGGCTTACTATAGTAGACTCTGTGCAGTATTCAGCTATATGGAAAGGAAATGTAGCACCGTGGAATAGGTAGGTTGGGGGAGGTGGTGAGTGACTTGCAGAATAATGGTAAATTAATAACAGAGGCTTACAGTTTAAAAAAAAAATTGTCAAATGTCCCTAATATCTGAGAAGACACTTGCTACATTGCAAAGGAACTAGAACCATGCAACTCAACTCATATTTTGCTGAAGAAGTAATAACCAAATGGAGCCTGCCCTCGGGTAAATCCATTGGATGTTGGTTAAAGAGATAATTGAATGCAAGACCATTTCTATCATCCACAAATCACTCCCTAGGACATAACCACACACTTCTGGCCTTCCAACCTCCAATGCAAGATCTTGTTCCCAGAACCTACTGGCTACCTAGTCACATAGGGTCAGTATTTGGCAGATCACTACATATAAATTGATGCTCTCTATGGAATGCCCTCTCGCTTCACAGCTGCCCTCCTTTTCCAAGACTGATTTGCATATTGCTGGGTCCAAACTGGGGTGGCATAGTGAGCAAAAGCACGATGGATTCAACACAGATCTGTGACTGGGGGTGAGTGGTTGAAAAGTTTCATCACTCCGTCCATCATCTTGTTGTGTTTGCTCCTTCCCCACAGCCCCATCTCCTGTACACTCCCTTCTTCCCCTCACCTCCTACAGGAGGCCAATTCTAACTGTACTCCTGAAAAACAGCCATATGCCCTGGCCTCGCTGTCACTCTTTGAGGTTGGGATTATTTGTTGTGGGAGGAGGAGCACATCATACTGCGCTCGCCCAGGCGGCCCATTGTTGTTCTGCACATGACAATAAGCCAGTCGTCTTTGTGACCACAGTCAGACTGACTCTATGTACAGCAACCTTAAGGCTGTAGCAACTTTTTGGGTTGTGCACCAGCGGCCAAGCCAGCCCAAGCAAGGAGCCTACTTTATTCATGGCAATAAAAAATAAATCATCTCACCGAGGGGCCCAGCCATAGGCCCGTCAGTCAACTGTGGATTCTCTGCCTTTCCCACCTGAATCTAGCCCCTTCTTTGGGCCTTGAGGCACTTAAGTCTTGCAGGGTGGACTAATGTCCATTATCACTTTGCAGGACACTTTGCACACACAGATATCGTAAACCGTTTGTGGGTATTGGGGGACTCATAGTCACAGAACACATTCTTTGGTGTTTCAGTCCATAACCATCTACTCTAAATCAGTCCCTTGTATAGAAATAGCTAGGCTGTTCGAAAAAGGTGCTAATCTAGTATGAAAAACATGACATACTGTGTTTGAGTTCCAAAACCTTTATCACCACCTGGAGTAAGCTTTGACTGCCTGCTATTGACACCTTTGAAGAGACAAGTTTCTAAAAGGTATAAAAATTAAATGAATTAGTCAGTTCTGAAACAGCAATCGTAAGCAACAGCATTCTCCACATATGCTGCCAAGTAATCACCTATTGCCCCAGACCCAAAGAAAAGGTCTCACAAAATACTTCTGCTTTTTACAGTTTCCAGAAAAATATTGTGGGACATTTGAGAAAAAGAGAGTAAAAAGATGTCAGAAGACCCAAGGAAGTTTTGAGCCTGCTGAAGGTTTTTTTTTTTAATCAGAGAAACAACCACAGCTTTTTTAGTTTTTACATTGATAGGAGCATGTGGCGTGGAAAGCAAGATATTGCACTGGGATTTCAGGGCAGGAGCTATCATCTCTAGATCTCTAGTCAGGACATGTGCAGGAACGGGTCCTGCTGGTAATGAGCATTTATAGAAAGATCAAGAGGTGTAATAGAGTACACAGAGACCAGGCGGAAATTCAGCAGACACATCTAGGATGGTTCAAGATCACAACCCTTTGTGAGGATGTTACATGCATCTCATAACTAAGATTTTTTTTTTTACATTTTAACATGGATAATTAATGGGATGGTGAACTGCAAACTTTGGCAGAAGACTCAAAGGACTTAGCAGCAAACACTGGTTCAACAACATTTTTACCTCTTCGCCAGCCTCCTACTTGTTTGCTGATTCTGCCCACTTAAATCCACCTCTCCCCTCCATGCTCTACTTTTCATCTCACCTCTTTCCAAATTATTACCTACTCTTCCTGATTCTGTCCTCTCTTATATTCACTTCAGTCCTGAATTATCTCCTCTTCACCTCTCCATAAGCATCTACCGTCTCTCTCTGATTCTGACACTCTTACATCCATCTTTTCGCCCAGTGCGCTAATCCTTTCCTTTCATCTTCCCACCCAGGCTCTCACCTTCTATTATCTCTTTTTTTCCACTGATTCTGTCCCCTTTACATCAACCTCTACATTTACAGTTTTTCCAAGCCTCTTCTTGCTGGTTCTGTCCCTTTTACATCCACATCTTCCTTCCATACGCTGCTCTTTACCACTCTTCTCCCCCTAGCCTCTTACCTTGATTCAGCTGTTCTCCTCCTTTACATCCATCTCTTTCCTTCCAGCCTCCCACTCTCTGAATGTTTTGTTTACATTTCTGCATGGATTCGGCCTCTCCTAACATTACTCTCTTTTGCATGCTAGTATATGTGGGAAGGCCACTGAAAACGTGAGGTCTGCTCAGCTCAATGTACTATTGGAACCATGAGCCCAAAATGAGCCAAGCTCTGACAGGAGCCGATGTGGCCTCGTAGCTACAGCTGCCCAGCCAGGCTCGATCCCGGCCTCGGCCCAGCATCCTGTGAATCCAGGCAAATCTCTAGGCTGGAAAAACACAATCAATGTAGCCTGTTGTAAAGCGCTCTTATGTCCATGGCCAATGTTCCTGCATCCGTTTAACAATATGTGTCATAGAAGCATAAAAATGGCAATTCAACAGAGTAGAGTAGATGGTTATATTCTGATCCCGCACCATTGCAAAACTACGGTCAAACAGTTTCTTTTGCCCTGAAGAAGTCCGAGAGGACGAAACGCGTTGGCTACGGTCTTTTTCCATGTCATAAGGAAGACATCAATAAAGAATTTTGAAGACTCTACTCTGTTGAATTGCTATTTTTGTGCTTCTATGACACATATTGTTAAACGGATGTATTATAATTGATATTAGCGGAGAGTGCTGGACCTTATGATGTTCATGTTTTAGAGTATACTTTTGTGTATTTTGGAGATCTAGGGGAATTGGATCTCAGGTCATGGGCACCTCAAACCTTTTTAAATAACTTTTTCTACTACGGATAGGTGCAGTCTTTCTTTGCCTCAATTCCTATCTTTCATAAAATAGTAAACACAAAAAGCACCATGGTTGTGTCTCGTGGGTTTCAGCTGTCTCATCTCAGACTCCCTCACGTGAACACGCTGATGTGCGTTCTCAGATGTATGCTCTGCATCTCATTCTCCTGTCTTCTTCTCTCTCGATCTCTCCTGCATGCCTCTCACCACCCTTCATCTCTTCCTAGCACCATGTCTCCTTGTCTACCAATGCTTCCTCAAACCTCGTCTTTCCATGCTCCGTCTGGCCCACTCTCTTATCTCTGTCTCTGTAGCTCCCTAACTACTTCTCTACGTCCCTCTCTGGGTCTACGCCTGCTTCCGGCTCTCTGTCACCAATGCTGGATTAAACCCTGCCGAGGCCCATAGACAGTCCAAATTTCGGGCTCCCCTTGTAAATTATCTCCTAATACATTTTAAATTTTACCAACCAACAATTTTAATAAACCAATTTTATTACACAAAACTAAACATTAACAATTATTATTGTTATTAAGCAATCTTTAAAAATAAAAAAATAAAACTTTAAATATTCACTTTCTTCAATTTGTTTGTGGTGAAATCTTTCAGGATATCTTGGAGGTCAACCTTTTGCAAGACGTCGTATTCACAGTGGCCACGTTTTCGTTTCTTTGAATTGATCCATATTTTTCTATCTTTTGGAAACAATTTAAGAAAGCTTGATTGTAATTCTCTTTCAAGATCAAATCAATATTATTTTGATGCGTTGTCATGGGGCCCCTAAAAAGAGTGGGGCCAACAGGCCGGTGCCTACTTGGTAATCCGTAACTGTCTGTTACTCAGGGGCGCAACTAGACTCGAACGTCAGGGGGGGGGGGGACAACACTCCCAGCCAGGGCTGGCCCTAGCACTGGTCGCACACGGTGCAACAGTCTTTTTTTACGCCCCCTCCCCCATTTCCTCCTTCTCCATGAATTCCCTCACTACCACTCACCAACAATGCACCTCATCTCTCTATAGCACCTTTCTGACAAACATTTAATTTTTTTATAGCGCTACTCATAGTTTACTCACACTCATTTCTGTGTCTGCATGGAACACGTTCTTTGTAGCTGGCAGATTAACCCTCTGCGCTGTGTGGGTGGCAGGAGTGTCCATGTGGGTGCACGGTGATCGATGCGACAGTATGAGAGTAGGGTAAGAGGAGTGACTGCAGGGTGAGTGAGGTGACCATATGAATTTGAGTGCGGATGTAAGTGCAGAGTGGGACAAATGAATGCATGGATAGTGATGGGCTTGTTTGAGTGAGATTGCAGATTGAGCAGTGAGGGGGACAGGTGAGTGAAGTGTCACATGGGTGCAGGGTGAGTAGTGTGCTTGTGTGACTGCAGGGTGAGGTACAGGGTGAACAGCACAGGTGCATTGTGAGTGCAGAGTGATCACTGTGAGTGCAGGGTGAGCGGGTGAATGGTGTGAGTGCATGGTGATCAGTGTGAGTGCATTGTGATCACTGTGAGCGTGAAAGTGAAGGGTGAGAATGAGGAGTGAGTTGTCCGAATGCAGGGTGCCTTCCGGGGACACTTGAAGTAACTCAGCATGCTACTGACGGCGGTGTAGGGTTTCAGATATAAGTTAAACTATTGCTATTATGGCATTAATCAGGGATCGAGGGTGGAGGAAATAAATAATGTGCTGATCCTGCAACAAACTTTCACTGTTATGATTAGGATTGCCAGCTCATTATTTTGATGTCCCAGACAGTACAAAAATAAACAGTCACCTAAAGCTGTATTTTCAGCACTTATCTGTGCATACTTCGAATAGCAAATATACATAGAAAGCACTTTTAATTGTGTTCTAGGGCAGCCTGAATGATCCATGACTGATAACTAAAGGGAACAAATACAGAAAAGTCACATTACAAATGAATACCTACTTTTTTATTTATAACCCTATTTAGTGTCAAGACGAGGTCTTTGCAAGCTCTTTAAACAACACATGGCTGGCATTTTTGTTTAGGCAACCCTACTTTATATTTTTTCATGAAATGCATTCTCACACTACTCAGTAAATGTAAAATACAAATGTAAGGAATAGGCAGAGTGGGAGCCCAGGGGGTACTGGAATCAGAAAAAAAACTAAGCCTCGGTAACCAGTTTACAAAGGTATGTAAATATGCAAATGGTCTTTAAAGACCTGTGAAAAACTCGGCGTGCCAGAGATCAGACTCCAGATACTGCCCAGCCGAGCCCACAGCAGCTCGAGCTGCAGCAGCCCGGGCTGAGACACGACAGGGGTGTGGGGGGGGAGGGGTCTAAAGCCCTTTCAGCCCTATGGGCGTTGCGATCCTGCTGCCACATTTTCAATCTCCTCAGTCTCTGTTCTCTCTTCCTTAGCTTATTAGCTCCTTCTCTTTTTTCTCTATTTACTTGCGGATGTCTCCCTCTTGGTGTCCGAGTTAGTGTCATGGTGGCTCGTGTTCCCTGATGTGCGCTTCCCATGTGTCCCATCTTAGTACTTTCTAGGGACAGAATCTTTTACTGTCTGACACGTCACATCTCCATGCCATGTTCACATTCTCATGCTGAATAACTCTGGTTTCTGCAGATTAAAACTACATCATTATTGCACAGCAGTGGCTGTGTGAGCATGGACTTTCTACATGCCCTTCCCATTGTGCACTCTCTCCCTCTCATTAGCCTCCATGCCCTCCTCTCTCTCCTCTTTCACAGTCTCTTTGACTATTCCCTCTCTTTTCCACTACCTATTCTTCTATGCCTCTCCATAGCACTCTTTGACTCGCTCTCTCGTCTTCAGAGCCTCTCGCTCCATGCCTCTCCCTTCTTCTAATCCAGTCATATCCTCATATATCTATCTATAGTCCTAATTCTCTCCCTCTACTCCCAGGCATCTTCCTCTCCCTCGTTACCTTTCCTCCTCTTCTGCATTGCCTCTATCCATATGCCTCTATCACTCCTTACTCTCACTCCCTCTATATCACTTTCTCTCACTCCCTATCACTCCTTTCTCTCACTCCCCCTCTATCACACCTTTCTCTCACTCTCTCTCTATCACTCTTTTATCTCACTCCTCCTCTAAGACTCCTTTCTCTCACTCCCTCTCTAGCACTCCTTTCTCTCACTCCCCCTCTATCACTCCTTTCTCTCACTCCCCCTCTATCACTCCTTTCTCTCACTCCCTCTCTATCACTCTTTTATCTCACTCCTCCTCTAAGACTCCTTTCTCTCGCTCCCTCTGTATCACTCCTTTCTCTCACTCCCCCTCTATCGCTCCTTTCTCTCACACCCTCTCTCCGTTTTCTGTCTATCTCTCTCCCTCTTCCCTTTTATTCAACAGAGCTGGGAGTCACTCTCTGGCCAGAAAAGTGTCCTGGTGGGGTGGGGGAGGGTCTGGGGCGGTGCTGGGAGCAAGAGGCAGGGAATCACGGAAAACTTTGTGAAAAATCCGTAGGGAAGTATTTTATTTCTCACTCCTGCAGCGAGTATCAGTGGTACAGGGAGAGCCATTTGTAATAGAAAAATCAAGTAATAATACTAAGCACAACTGAAGCACTGTGTCAATACATGTAATGTGATATAATCCTGTCTGACGTCATTAAACAACGACCATGTCACCCTCCCTTATCGTGTCTTTTCATGAAAGGAAGAAACAGTCTAGTTAGGTAACGGATTCCTCATAAACAGATTTCTAGATTCAAGTGCCATAATGATTGGCGTTGTTAATGCTTAAAAAAGAGCATATTTTCAGATTGGCAGCCATGTTTGCTTCAGGCACTGGTACTAAATCACGACCAATATCTGTGCCTGACCCCAACACATGGCTTTCACACTGGACAGGATAGGTGGTAGTGCAGGACATGTAGTTATCCAAGGCACTCCGATGCAGCTGACTGGCACATGGGCACATCACTCCCTCTGGGCCACAGCATCCCTGAAGCGCCTCTCCCACTTCTGCATTCTAGACTGGTATAGTATGGTTGATGGTTCCATCATTTGATCCCTCTAAGCCACAACATCCTCAGCTCTGTCCCTTGGTAAGTGAAGGCCCAGAGCATGTGGTAGAGGTGAATTTTTGGTAAGTGTCAGTAACCTCTAATCAAGTATTCACCTTCCTGACATGCCATAGTACGTCTGTCCCAATCTGTGCCATCGTAGGTGGTCACAGTTCATGCTGTGTAAGTATACACAAATTGCGCCGCCAATCGGGCACCATCTTGGTGACACGTTTTTTGATACAAGGGGGTGTTTCAATGACTCACACAACGCGTTCGCGCTCAAATCCGGTTCATTTCTGAATCTTTGCTGCTATCTCTGCCACAATTCTGATTTTGGACATTGCATTTTGCACACTGTCAAATGTTTTGCTGAATTTTTAATTCGATTTTTTCATGTTTCAGTTTGACCTGCATTTAAACGTTGTATTTATTAGTTGATAGCAGTCGGGGATCGTGTTGTGCAATTGGGGTTATATTTATTATAGAGTTGCGTTGCCCTAGCGCCACACAGCGGGTGCAAGAGCGATACAACTCTTAAGTAAGAGTTATGGCTATATAAATCTAGAGTAATGCAGCACAAATCGCTGCGTTGCGTTACCATGCCCCAGGGAGGCATTCCATGGGTGGAGCGTGGATGTTCCCACGCACCCACCAATGGATTTTGGCGCATTCCCAGATATACCATGACTGACAGACCAGAGAATGTGTCAAAATGCTACGCCTCCCTCGGTGATGTGTAACAAAGAGAAGTATCTTCATTTCTCCTCATTACTGCCTCTTTCTATGTGTGCTGCACTCTGCATCACACATAGAGAGAGGAAAATGCCTCAGAGGATTGTTTTTGTGTAGGAATAGTCCTTTCCTGCACAAAAACAATCCTGCTTTCAATGCAGGCACCTGTGCACCATGGCGCAAGGGTGCCTACATTGGCACTAGGCAGCACATTGTGTGCCAGCACAAGGAAAAGACAGGCATGCACTGTATTATGTTAAATAGGGTGCATTTCGGCTCTTTGCCTATCACGCAGCAAGGTGACTTGCTGCGCTGGCTGATTATTTCATATGCCCCTTAGCCTATAGTGCTAGCATTTTTTTCACAAGTTATGCCGCCAAGGGGACATCATTTTGGGTGCACGTTTAAGTTTTTTGACGCAAGGCAGGTTTTTAAAGACTCCTGCAGCGCATCAGGTGCAAAAAACTGGTACGCCGATGGCCCACCTTAAGGCAAGCCTATCTGACCCTATCCATGCCCGGATCATACCCAGCAGCCAGGTATGCTGCCCATTTGTTCTAGGCAGTGGGAGTCAAACTCTTGTTTGAAACTAGATCTAAAGGCTCTATTATAAATCTCTACTTTCACTTGTATGCTTTGGATGCTGCCTTTAAGGCTAAGCTCCTAGTTGCAAAGATCTATTCTGAAAGGCCTTAAACTAATTTTCTGTCTTTAGCATATTTCAACCAGAAGGCCCCTTCTACTGGGTTGTTGGTGAATGCTCGCTCTCGGATTAAAAATGCTGTTTCTGGTAGAGGCTTAATTGTGGAATTGAATTTGGATTTATTGGCTAATGCTGCTGTCATGTTGTAATTGTGATGTTCTAAACTATATTATTCCAGAAGGTTATTCAATTGTTAAAGCCCACCACCCCATCAAAAGCCACAGAGGACTCGCTGTGGACATCAGAATTGGCCAGAAGGCTACAAAGATTTCTTCCTTTATCCGGATTACATCTCGAAAGGTCCCTTTGATATTTTAAATAGAGGAAATATCTTGAAACTTACCTGCTTGATCCCAGCTTTGGGGAACTTATTGTCAAATAGTATTCTAGTAATTGAGTTCCTAAACTGAAATCCAGGGTTTCTATGCAAACATACCAGAGTCACCTGGGGCTTCAAAGAATTGGCAGAGAAAGTACTAGAGGAGATGGAAACCTTCAAAAACTGGGGCATCTCTATATCTGTCCTCAAGACTTTTGGGTATCCTTATCCATTTGAATGATTTAACAACAAAGAACCTATGCCAAGCTGGACAGGAAGAGTTTATTCAGTTCTTAGGACTACCCTAAGCAAATCTCCAGGTCAGACCACAAATTCGATCAGAGAGCACACCCTGGCACCCTCACAATGCAAGAGCACTGAACCAGAATTGGGCTGGATAGCAGGTGCACTAAACACGACTAGAAGCCTGCGATGACAAGGAAAAAGTAAAAACACATATGGAGACAACCCATTACAAATATGCTCCTGGAATATCAATGGGCTCGCCTGCAAACTGAACGATGCACAGACCATGCGGTATCTTTACTCCTTTCACGTGGTGCTGCTGCAGGAGACCTGGGCCTTGGAGACTGTTCCACTCGAGGGCTTGGCAAATTTCTTTATACCAGCAACTGAAGCCCTAAAACATGGGCACTGAAAAGGGGGACTCGCAATTTACATATCAACAACTACCAACATAGAGGGCAAAAAAGAGGGACTGCAATGTGTGAAACTGGCCCTGAAAACATCTGAGGGTCTCTACTTCTCCACTGTAAAAGTAAACAACAACATTCACCCTAGCAAAAACGCAAGAGAGGAGCTCTCAGTAAAACTGATGGAAACGTTTACGAATTTTAAAACTAAGCGAGAAAACATCTCACTTGTAGTCTCCCGCGATTTCAATATGTGCCTGATGGTGGCTGCACTACCAAATTAAGTTTTGATAACACAAGACCAATTCTGGGGCATACAGCACCAAGAGAGTCTGAAATGCTACAAAAACGACACGAAAGGGCCGCTGTTCCTTGGAAGCCTGGAGCTTCCTTGATAGAGTATACCCTGTTGGACCTTCCTCTAATGCAACATGTATCCTCGTTTGCCCTGGGCGAGAAGATTGACAGCGATCATCGTCCACAGGAGATACTTCTATCGATCACCAGCAGGTGAACACGCGCCCTCAGCAGAGCAGGAGATAACATCTTATACAATTAGCAATAAGAGGATTAAATGCACGACCACATTCTTGCCAGATCTTTTCCAAGGTGCTAAAAAAATGCTACAGACATCAAATACACACAGGACCCCCTGAGGAACTGAGAACATTTCACAACCGAATTCGCTGGTCACTTCGCAACAACAGCGGCTTGACGAAAAGGCCATGGTCATAAAGATCCCTCCCATGATACCCTGAAGAGGAACAACCACATCAGGGAGGCTACAAAACGAGTAAACAAATCTGGAGGGCAATAGGAAAACCCTGAGCGATCCGAATCTTTGGCATGACTTAGGAAAAGCAAAACAAGTCCTAAAAAACAGGTAATAAGAGCTCGCAAGGTCAAGGAATTATGTTTTATGGGCAAAACTGCTGTATGATATCAGGAGAAGCAACTCCACCAATTTTTGTCGGACAGTGAACAGCATCAATAACCCTCTGCCCAAGGCGGCATTTTCTAACATTTCGGAGGCTAGATAGGCCAGTTTCCTAACTGCACATTTTAACCTGATGGGCATCACTCCCTCAAAGAGAACATCACAGTCCCCCAGAATCATAAGGAAAAGCATTGAGGGAAGAGCCTCAGATTGTGTTCCACACACACATCTCAGATGCGAATTGCCATACTGGGATGGGGAGCAATTCTAAAGCTCAAACAGTGCAACAGGCTCAATTACCATCACACCAAAAGGGCCAACAATCGACATCTTGAGATCTCAATCTCCTTACCACCTGGAAAATCAAACAGAAATTGCATTATCAACCAGCACGAGGATTATCCAGAAGCAAATATTCAAAGGGCGGAGAGAAGGGGCCCCGGGGTCAAATGGGATTGCATTAGCAATCTTTAAGGAAAAACCATCCTGCTGGGCAGAGAGGTTAGAGCCACTCTTCAACTTTTCCCTAACCTGTGGCAGAGTCCCCGTTTCAAGGAATGGTTCAGAGATCGCGCCGATATTTAAGAGGGGGAGATAAAACCAAGCCTGAGAACTACTGCCTGGTGGCACTTATTGACAACGAAGCAAAATACTTTGCAGGTACCATTCTGCAGGAACTACAGACTTGGGCAGAGGAACACCACTCACTGAACCACACTGGCTTAACTAAACAAACAGGATCAATAACAAACATCATGGCCCTTTCCCTGCTTAGTTATTTTGCAATGTCCTACAAACAACCTGTCCACCTATGTTTCATAGTCCATAGATCCGCATTTGACAGGGTGGGCCGCAGCAAGCTATGGTCAAGACTGGCAGCTTAGAATATACGGGGCGGTCTATTAAGGGCATTACGAATGCTGCATACTAACACATGGATCAGAATAAAACCTGGGGATGGCTCTCGTCTGTCACGGCGCATACCAACAACCGAAGGATTAAAATAGGGCTGTGTGCTGGCCCCAACGCTTTTTAACCTGTTCCTTTCCAATCTACCTCCCTTATTAAACAAAGTTAATTGCCAACTGGGAGGACTTCTGCTATCAAACCTGCTGTACGCAGATGATTTAGTTCTGGTAAGCAGGACAAAAGTGGGACTGCAACAACTCCTGGATGCAATCTTAAAATACTCCAGCAGAAATAGGCTGACTATAAACATGAAAAAAACTCATACTCTAACACTCCAAGGAAATAAATTGAATAACCACCTGGGCGGTGAAAAGGTAGATTCAACCAAGGCATACAAATACTTTGGAGTTCTCTTTAATCCCAATAGAAGGTTTGTAGTCGAAATAGAGGAAATCAAAAGGAAAGGCACAGCACTCGCAGCCGGCTTGGGCTTGCTGCACAAAATGATGAAGGGCTCCTCGCTTTGTCCAATCTTCGAGCAGGCACAAGTTAAAAATCTTCCAACATTAGCCCACGGGAGGGAGGGCCTGAGAAACCAGGACAGCAGTGAGCTGGAAAACACAATTTAAAAAATCTACAAGTCCATCTTTCACCTGCCGGCACACACGTCCCCTGCACAGATCAGGCTGGAGTTTGGGATGGTAAAACAAACCCTGGGTAGACAGGCAGCTTCTGTGAGTAGCTGCTAAAGCCTTAAATTAGCAGAGGAGGGTACCTTGGCTGGAAATATAGGGGAGGGACACATCCCTCATGAGAATGTTCCTACAAAGGACACTCAAATCTTGACCTTTCAACTGCTTGGCCCCTAAAACCTGAGTTGCAGTGAACAGAAAAGAATAATAAAATCGAATACAAAAATGTTGCCACTATTGGAGGACAAGCAATCACTGACAAGAAGGCGCCATGGGTAGCTAACACACTGCAATTGCACAGAGACATCCCCTCAAGGCTGCATTGTGACACCTTATAGTAACTGCACAAATGAGCAGCTCTTAAAATACAGACTGGGGGGATTAGGCGCACTCAAACATTACCCGCCTTGGAGCAGGAAGTAATGTGGAGAACTCTGCAGGATCTGCGGGGAGGCACTAGAGAACATCATCCATGTGCTGTGCCTCTGCAAAGCCACCCTAGACGATCGCAGGAATACACTATGCAAAGAGTTCAACAGGAGAGGAATAAGATCATGCAGAGAGGCTGCTGTGATGTGCTTTAATCCTATGGACTTAAGACTGAACTGTGCACTGGCAAAATTCATCAGGATCGTGGCGAAATGGGAAGTGGCCACAGAACGCAAAGGAGCGGATGAGGACTACCTAACAGGGCATGGAGCAACTACCGCGGGCCTTACTTGTATAACCGCAGGGGCGTTTTGTAGAGTTACTACAGAACTCTGGCCGTTTGCACTTTACTCCAAGGTGGTGAAATGTGACGAAGCAAGGGGGGCCCCCCTGCAAACTGACGTCAATGCACTTTGGACATAACCTCTCAAATACAGAATGGTCCTTCAAAAGGTAGAGAGTGCTAGAAATTTTCTCCAACATTATTAAGATCCAGCCTATATAGGTTCAGTAGTTACTCTTCTCCCTTTGGCTCAGCATTCAGACCTTGGTGAATGTCTAGAAGTCTAATGAATTAGAGGTTTATTTGGTTTTTATTTCGTGTCTAGTTCTGTGGCCAAGCTAATTGTAATTGTATTATAATAATTGGAGACTTTCCAACAGTTTTAATGACTGTATAAAATTCAACAATAGGGAACTGGATGATTGTCGAAGTTTTATCGTTGTATAAGATGATTTTTTTAGATTAAAGGATTCATTGTGTTACAATGGTTTCAATTAACTACACAAATAAAATTGAATGTTTGAATCTTCCTGTTATGACCCTCAGCTTGAGTCGTTAAAGGTAAAGTATTATATGGACTTGTGCTCTTGTTTAATGTTTATATAATGCGTCAACAAAGAAGGCCTTGAATTGTATTCTTATTGCCGACAGAAGCTGCAGGTGTAAATAGATATCTTATTTTATTAGGTATTAGTCCACTTTGATAAACCCTCTTATCCAATCATTGCCAAAGACTTGCATCTTTTTCAAAATTTCGTCCTCAAACTCCTATCCCACTTGGGTTCTCCAGGCAATGATTCTTCTTCTAATCTGGTCACCAAGCACTTTACTATCTTTCAAACAGCAATAGATCAGCTCGCCCCGGCCAGATCAACTAGGAAGAGAAGTAAAGCTTTCGCTATGTGGTATTCTCTAGACCTTAAAACCATGAAACTTGCACTAGGAGCTTTAGAATGCCGCTGGTCTTGTAATTAGGATCCTGGCACTAAGGGTGAATGGCTTAGGTTTAACACAGCCTTCAAGTGGGCGATTGATGAAGTTCAATCTAAATTTTATTTGGATAAAATTCTAATAGCTCCAAGTCCCTCTAAGGCTCTGTTGTCAGTGACAAAGAGTCTTTAAAGTACTCTCCTTCAAGGGGAAATTTCCAAGTCTGATGAGAAAAGCAATGAGATGACTGACTTTTTCATTCGTAACATTGAAGAAATTCAGTCTTCTTTGCAGCCTGTGGTAAGTCCAATGATGGTTTCAGTGTATTGAAGCATCCTCCTCTCTCGGATTTCTCTCCTGTCAAAGACAAAGAGTTCATGTCTCTGTAGATGCAATGCAGATCCTCCGGTTCCCTGGCAGACACCTTTGCCTGCAAGTCTATACAAAGAATACCAGCTGGTGGACCCAAGCTGGGCTAGAGCCATTGTTAACTCCTCTTTGATAGAAGGGCAGGCTCCTGAACCTTTTAAAAGGGCATTGTTTTTTCCTTTATTGAAACAACCAGGTTCGGACCGTGAAGAGCTGTCCAACTACAGATCAGACTCTCAATTACCCGTTCTCTGCAAAGCACAGGAGAAAGCCATGTTTCAATAGCTGTTCAGCTTTGTTTACAGCAATAATGTTTTTTATGCGGCATAGATGGGTTTTCGTGCATGTCATACCTCAGAGCTCACCACAGTTTCAGAATTTGACGATCTGAGACCATCTGCAGCCTCCAACGCTCCTACCGCACTCATTTTGTTGGACCTATTGCGGCTTTTGATACTGTAAACCATTCAATCCTATTTATAAGGCTTGGCAAACTTGGTAGTCGGGACTTGGCCATAGGTTGCCTCAGGGACTTCCTAAAGAATAGATCATTCTGTAATGACCTTACCTGTTTGTTACGAGGTGTCATTGTTCTCCATTCTAGAGCGCCGGTTCCCTCGAGCTTACGCTTGGTTCCGGTTGTCAGTTGCCCTGAGATCCGTGTGGGTAGGACGTACCTTTGTACCAGCTTTCCTTCCCCTTCGAATAAACCTTCCTCCGCCAACTTCTACCAGTGTACGTACTTTATTACACTGGTGACGAGCTTGAAACGGACCCCGCCAACCTACAGACGTCCTAACACTCCAAAGAAGTTTCTTGCGGATCATCTCCTCTCAGCGAGTTACTCACTCAGGTACGGCGCTTCGCTTCTAAGACTATGCTCCTCATCTCCCTGCGCTTCAAATCCCCATAGACTCTGTGACATTACTAGCTTTTGGTAAAATAAAGCCAACGCTCGTGCCTCCTTCCCGGCGCACAACGTTCCATGATTGAGCTGCCTGTGACGCCTCTTCTCTGCTCGTGCGTCAACACGTCAACGTTTCAACGCTCTTTCTGCAGCAAGAGACCCCGTCACTCGGCAACCACCAAGCTCTTGAGACGGAGCCAGCCGTGTCGCTTACTACGCTGTTGCCAAGCAACATAACTCATTCGTGCCTGGCAGAAACTTCCTTTTGCATAGCCCCGATGTTTAAAACAACTCGTCCACACATCATAGACCATATTTGTGCCAAGCAACTGTTCCCCTTTCGCCTGCCAAGCTCCAATTCGCTGACAGGCACAGCTGTAAAACTTCATCTTCACTAAGCGCAGCTTTGTTCTTTTGCCTGCCAAGCTTTACCTCGCTGACAGGCACAGCTTGAAAATTTATCGCCTGCCTACCATCGTGCTTTTTACGCTGATTGGCACAGCATACTACTGTGGTGCCTCCCTTATTCAAATACAACCTAGTCTCACTTTTCGCCTGCCAAGCTCTACTTCGCTGACAGGCACAGCTTTAAAAAACCTTCGCAACAAGCACAACCTTGGCTTTATCCCTGCCTGTCATTACAGTAACTACACGAAGATAGGCACAGTTAATCCATTTGAACGTGATCTACGTTAACTACACAGCTTCCTACTACTTCTTTATCCTCCTTTACGCTGAGCTCTCTACCCTGTCACAAGTATGCAAAACGTCACACCACCACCCTTTTTCCTTTCTAATCCTGGTGAACCTACAATACGGTGGTCCAAATGGAAAAAGGTCTTCATTAATTACGCCAGGGTGTGTGGTGTGTCGCTCAGTGCTGAGAGAAAATCAGCTTTGCTATTACACTGCTTAGGCACTGAGGGGCAAGAAGTTTTCGAACATCTACCGGATCTTGACAGTTCCGAATCCGACGGTCTCAATGAGTTCGAGATTTGCTTAAAAAAATTAGACAAGCATTTCTTACCCAAAGTGAGCACAGTGCTAGAGCGCTACCACTTTGGAAAAAGAACACAACAACCTAAGGAAACTGTAGAGATGTATGTGTCTCATTTACGTAAACTTGCTTCCACTTGCAAATTTGAAAGTGCTCTAGAAGAACGTGTACGCGATCAATTCATGCTTGGTTGTGCCATAGAAAAAGTAAATGACGAACTGTGGCAAAATGATGATCCTAAACTTGATGAGGTCATCACTATTGCAAAACGAATCGAACACTCCTTAGCCTGTGTTGAAGTCATAAAAAAGAAAATGGCTCCACAACTAGTTTGGATGAGAAAGTTCAAGCCATCTCGCATGCCAAGTCCAAGTCATCAAAAGACGTGGAACCTCGTACTATGAAACCCATTTCCGGCGTTTCGAGCCACAATCGTCATGGCAAAGAAAACCTTTTCCCGGAAGGTGTTACCGTTGTGACAATATTGGCCATCTAGCTGATGACAAGTCTTGTCCTGCCATAAATGCAAAATGTCTTAATTGTGGGAAGTTTGGACACTTACCCAAAGCTTGCAGACTTCACAAGAACAAGAAAAACAAACGAGTTAAAGAAGTTTGGATACAAAACGATTCCGAATCCAGTTCTGATGATCTGCACTGTGGTGAGATTTTGTCACAGACTACTCAAACCAAGTGCTCAAGTCCTGTCGACAGTGTCCTAATAAATAGCCATCCTGTCAATATGCTCTTTGACTCGGGAGCCAAGATCACCCTAATCCCCAAGTCCTTTTATGACGCCTTCCTCTCCGGGAAAGTGAAAGTATTCAAGCCCGACATCCAACCCCTTGCTTATGGAGGGCAACCCATTAAGTTGTTTGGCTACTTCGAAGGTCACATTGAGTTCAGGAACAGACTTACAGCTGGGAAGATATACATCTCCTCCAAAGGAGATAGTATAGTGAGTTGGATTCATCAGGCTGATCTCGGCGTCATGTTAATTCCTGGTGGTAATCCTTGCATAGTCTTGAGAGAAGCACCTGTTGACCCTCTCAAAGGGGTATCTGCGTCCTCCCATGCTTCTTCCTGTACACGTGAGCTCACTGATGTCGTACAAGTGGACAGTTTTCGCCAAGAATTTAAAGAAGTCTTCAGTGAGCGATTGGGCTGTTTATCCGACTACATCCACAAGATTATCTTGAAGCCCGATGCCATCCCTGTAACTTGCAAAGTGCGTAATGTACCTTTGGCTCTGAGAGATTCGATGGAGAACGAATTAAAAAAATTACTCAAGGAAGGCATCATTGTGGAATCAGAGGCAAGTGATTGGCTAGCCCCCGTGGTTCTTGCTCGAAAGGCCTCAGGTGAGGTTAGGCTTTGCGTAGACTTGCGCTCTCTCAATCGTGCTGTCACAGCTGACAGATACCCTCTCCCCAACATCGCAGAGATGCTGACGCAATTGGCTAGGGCTGAAGTCTTCTCCACACTTGACCTCAGGGCCGCGTACCATCAAATTAAAATCGACCCTGAGTCACAAAACCTCACAGCTTTCATAACGCCGTTCGGCACATATAAATTTACTAGGCTTCCCTTTGGACTCAATTCAGCTGCATCAGTATTTCAGAGGGCCATGGAAGATGTCTTGCAGGGCTTGCCTGGCGTTAAAATTTATCAGGATGACGTCTTAGTTCATGCCCATCTCAAAGTACCCATGATGAGAGACTCAAAGCAGTACTGAGTCGTTTCAAATCACG
The DNA here is from genome assembly GCA_963921515.1 of Calotriton arnoldi. Lineage (NCBI taxonomy): Eukaryota > Metazoa > Chordata > Amphibia > Caudata > Salamandridae > Calotriton > Calotriton arnoldi. The sequence goes on from CAWUFW010021917.1 coordinate 102,798, forward strand.
TGGTTTGACACTGCGTGAAAGTAAGTGCAAATTCAATCTTGATGAGATTGACTACTTGGGTCACAAACTGTCTAAAAAGGGAGTCAGACCCAAGGACAAGCTAGTCAAAACTATTGATGATCTTCCAGTACCCCAATCCAGAGACGAGCTAGTTACCTTCCTAGGGATGGCAGAGTACTACAACAAATTTGTTCCTCAATTTGCCTTTCGTACCTACACACTCAGAACTCTTCTCAAAAAAGGCGTGAGATTTACTTGGTCGCTGGAGTGCCAAAAAGAATTCAACGATGTGAAGAAGGCTTTGGGCGAGGCTCCTTCACTCCATAGCTTTGATACCTCTGCATCCTCCATACTCATCACTGATGCCAGCTCAAAGGGACTAGGAGCTGTTCTCAAACAGGTCAAGGGTGGACACGAAACGACCATAATGTTCCTGTCAAGAGCTCTCGTTGGAGCTGAACTACAATATTCATTGATAGAAAAGGAAACTCTCTGCATATTCTGGGCGATAAAAAAACTTAAAAAATTCCTCTGGGGAAGCTCCTTCACGGTCCAGTCCGACCATAAACCCTTGAAGGACCTATTTACGAAAAAGAGTCTCGATGCTGTATCCTCGAGAATCACCAAATGGATTGTGGCCTTGCAAGACTACGACTTTGTCGTCCATCACATACCTGGTGCACAAAACAAAGTATCTGACTGTTTGTCCCGCCTTGTTACTAATGACTCTGTTGACACGAGTGATAGTTCGCGTGCGATATGTGATGATGATGAAGATTATAAAGTCTGCGAAGTCACGAGTGGTGTTTTGAGTGAAAATGAGTGGAAATCCTCCTTGGCCAATGATCCCGTCATTATTGAAGTTTGTAAGTTGGTGACTGAAGGGTGGAAGGGCATAAAGGGCCTTGATGAGGAGACGAGGAAATTCTGGAATGTACGGCATGAGTTGTCTGTCTCTTCAGGCCTACTTCGGAGAGGTACTAGGCTAGTTCCACCTCTTTCCCTCAGGGAGAAAATTGTTCAACAAGCTCATCAGGGACACCAGGGGATCTCTAAAACGAAAGAGAGAATTCGTTTGCACTTCTGGTGGCCCGGAATTGATCTCTTGGTTGAGCGCATGGTGAGGGACTGCCAAGAATGCAATGCCTCTGACAAGATTTATAAAACTAGAGTACAGCCTATGGTTGTACGAGAGGGGCCCACTCGTTGCTGGCAAGAAGTAGCTCTAGATCTTCTAGGCCCCGTTTCTAGTAACTCTGGTCAGTCATTTGTCCTAGTATTAATTGATCTTTTCTCAAGGTGGCCGGAGATTAAAATCTGCCAGAGTATCGAGACTAAGGATGTCATTAAATTTTTAGACGAGGTCTTTTCTCGTGAGGGATTTCCCGATTGTCTCCTTACTGACAATGGGGTTCAGCTAGTTTCTAAGGAGATGGAGACATACCTTACAGAGAAAGGGATCAGACACAAACGCTGCGCTCTCTACCATCCCGAAACTAATGGCATGGTAGAGAGGTTCAACCGTGTGTTGAAAGACTCCATTCAGCTGGCCAAAACAAAGACTGGAAAGCAGAAATCCAAGAAAGAGTAATGGTTTATCGACTGACTCCCCATTCAACCACATCCATGGTTCCCTTTGAACTTTGTCGTGGTAGGAAACCCAATACCAGTATGTTTCAATCATGGATGAGAGGTGGGAGTGCAGGGTCTCAGGACATCATTTCAGCACCTGGTTTACCTTCTTGGCAAGCCAGTCAGGATTTGAAAATCGCTAAGAGGAAGACATATTTTGACTCTAGACATGCCGTCACACGCACTCGTGTGGGTGACAGAGTGCGAGTTCGTCTTCCACAAAGGTATTCTGGTGCTTCGAAATTTTCCTTGCCTTACGTTGTTAAAAAGGTTTTCCTAAATGCTGTCAAGTTAAGTGATGGTCGCATTTGGAACCTTAATAGGATTGCTCCTGCACCTAATCTGTTTGTCCCTCGCCGTGATCCCCCTGATGCTTTGCCAAAGTTAAGAAAGAGTGTGCGTGTTGGAAAGCTCCCTGTGAAACTAAATGACTTTGTTTTGCATTAGAGCTGAAACCAAATGTTATTATGTTTTGCATTAACGCATTGTGCTATGGGTTCTTTAGAGCTGAAACCAAATGTCTATGTTTTGCATTTACGCATTGTGTTATGGATTTTTTTTTTTCTACCTCTCTCTCTCTCTCTTTCTCTCAATCTTCTATCCAGACCATTTTTTTTTTTTCTTTCTCTTTCTCCTCCAAAAGGGGGAAGTCGTGTAATGACCTTACCTGTTTGTTACGAGGTGTCATTGTTCTCCATTCTAGAGCGCCGGTTCCCTCGAGTTTACGCTTGGTTCCAGTTGTCAGTTGCCCTGAGATCCGTGTGGGTAGGACGTACCTTTGTACCAGCTTTCCTTCCCCTTCGAATAAACCTTCCTCCGCCAACTTCTACCAGTGTACGTACTTTATTACACATTCTAAGTCTTGGCATAAAATGTGTTGCCTCATTACCCTTAACTGAAAAAGTGGTTAAATGTAGCCTATACCAGCCACACTGCCCTAAACGAATACTCTTATTTACTCCTGCCCAACAAATTACAATTCTGAAGGCATTAATTTAATCTCATTTAGATTACTTTAACGCCATCGACTTGCGCTCTCTGGTACTGCTTATTATGAAAGAGTAACCATTCGCAAATTTTGCAGCCAGGCTAGCAAATAGCACCCATCACAGTTTTCATACTTCTCCTATTTTGGCGACTGCACCGGCTGCTGGCGAAAAAGAGAATTAGCTCTTTGTTTGGTCCATAAGGTGGTCTATTCACCTAGTAGCTCTCCCCTGAGGTCCCGTTTCAGCCAGAATCTTCCCACTCACATTTTGAGGTCAGATTCTCATTGTACCTTAGTGATCCCCAGCTTTCACCGTAGGGCAGTCGGTGGCCGTGCCTCTTCTGTTACTGCTGCCCAGAATTGGAACCTACTTCCGCATTCACTGAAGGATGATCCAGCTCTTTTCAGATTCAGGAAAAGACTTAAGACCTGGCCTTTTCCTTGTATCTAATGGATTAACAGGCAAATGGATTGTGAACTTTCTATATGACCTGTTTCTGTGTGAAGATAACACGGTGGGGTGATAACTAGCACTCTACAAAACATAAGCATATATATCTGAAGATCATCATGCACCTATGCCCTCAACTGGGGTGCCCCGGCAAGCATTTTATTCGTCACCTACCACAGCATTTCCGTTGCTGTCAGCATACCGTCCACCCCAGCAAGTGAGGTTGTCTTCCCTCCATGGCAGGTGGAGTTTGCGTGCATGCATATGACTGTATGAGTGTTTGTGAGTGAGGATATGTATGTTAGTGTGTGCATGCACTTGCAGGTATGGGTGTACTTGTATCAGATGAGCGCATCTGGCGATATGATAGCATTGCCTGACACATGGTGTGATCACCCAGCCTATTTATGTATATTACAGTGGGTGGAATGGAGTGCCTGGTTATATAATGGCAGTGCCTGATAATATAATCACAAAACTACCATCAGAGGGAAGTATATGGACATATGTTAGCAATACCTGTTATATGGTGTGAGTAGAAGGACATATGACGGCAATCCTTGCAGGTAGTTCTTATGATAATCTGGCATTGTTGTAATAATTCCATCTGGCATGTGTTGTGAGCATCTCTACATTTGAAGGTATTACTTGGCACATGGTATGAAAACCATGTGATAAGATAGCAATACCTGGCAAGGATCTTAGATTAAATTGTCACAAACAGTGCAATAGGGGTGCGAAAAAGCAAATAATTACGAAAAGCTGGCATCTGACAGCCTTCAGTGCCTTGTATGTGCAAGTAACAGAGTATGTTTGACTGAGTGCAGAACTCTGAAACTTCTAGGCTAACATGTAAAACAAGCATCGCTACCTGGACAGAACACGCTAGCAACTCCTCCTTTAATTAAAATACATTTACAAACCATATATTGTTATTTATCTTTGAAGTAAGTATGGTAAAACTTGACTCCCTGGCTATGTACTAACGAATAAGGGTCATGCTCTATTGCATTTAGTTCAAAACGTCTTGGGTGCCAAACAGACTGTAGCTTCGTTTCCTTCCATCATGATTCGTGCCTCGTGCCAGAACTTCTTGATGATGCCATGAGAAACAAATCTATTCAATAATACATCAAATACCATAATATAGCAATATATAATATAGCATAAATAGTGTATGTCAAACAGAGCACTTGACTTCAGGTGAAGATGAAACAATGGATGTTTGGATCTCTGGCCCACTGTGAATCCTTTCATGGCTGGTGCTTGTTTTGTCTGGATGGGGAATGAGTGTTGGGGCGTTGAAGTGTTCTTCAGTTGCTGAGTGTTGCAAAAATCCAACAGAATAACTCACCACAACTCCATAACACAAAAGGGTAACACAAAATAACATAGCATAAAACACAACACAACAAAACATAAAACAAGACAGCATAGTTTTAACAAGGTGGTTTGCCTAATGTTAAATGTTGCCTTCTGGCCATTTCCACCCATTTCCTCACCAGGCAAGTGATGTGACCGACAAAGTTCAGATCGCCTACATTGGCAGGAAACTAGAGAGTCGGGGCTTGTCCTGATTGGTGAACATGACACATGAGAGTTGTCTAGACTGCGCTGTCAGCCTTGTCTCAAAAGAAATGGAATTGGCAGAAAGGCGACTATCTCTGGATATGGGGGAAAGACTTAGGGGCCGATTCCGATCTCGGTCGGAGGCGCACCCAATACTATTCGGTCGGGAAAAAAGCCATGCGAAAGCCAGTTTCCCGACCGATCCGTACAGCACACCGAACGAGCAAGTACGATGCGCACAACAGCAAAAATTCCGGCCGAGCCGTACTCACCCAAACCAGGTCCTGTTCTCCGACCGAGGCGAATCCGGAAACGCCGAATCGAGTCGCACGGAAGGGAAAATGCAGCCCCGTCCGGCCGGACAAGTACGATGCGCTTTCCGTACGCGCCGAACCCGTCGCTACGCACGGCACGTCAAAGCATCCGGGAGAGGCGCACATAAGCTCCGAATCGCGCCACAACACGATCCACGGCTACGAGACGAACACAGCACAGACGAGGACGACGCGAAGCGACGAGGACGAAGCGAAGCGACGAGGACGAAGCCAAGCGACGAGGACGACGCGAAGCAACGAGAAGGACGAACGACACGAACCAACCATGAATCCCTTCGTCCCGATCATACCAATATTCTACATCTACTACCGGAACAGGCACGGACGCGTACGGCGCAGAAGGTAAGTCAGACACCAACCACAAAACACATACAACACGTACACGACACATCACACACATACACGGGGAATCTGAATATACTTGCAACAGCAGCACCATAGGGGCGGGATGCCCATCACCAATGCCACATATGCACACAGGGGCCTGAATGCGCGCCACCACCCCAACCCAGGGGGCTGGATGCCAACCACCACAACCACCCTTAGCCAGGGGGTGCCAAATGCC